>VZQC01015309.1:681193-716137 GCA_009823505.1 Rhizomys pruinosus | reverse complement strand
GTTGTTCTGGGTCATGGTGTTTATCACAGCAACATAAGCAAACTAGGACACAGACCCACCAGTAATGCTCAGGACTTCTGGGCGGTACATATCTTTACAACACTGAACATTTATCTTAGCTGGTCCATGGATGTTGTGCGATGTTGCCTTGTAATCTAAAATTTTTCATTCCCTGGTGACTAAAGTTTGTTGAGAACATTTTTATTGATTTATTTTTATTTTATGTGTTTGAGTGTTTTGTCTGTGTGTATGTGACGGCACTACATGCATGAAGTACCTGGAGAGGCCAGAAAAGGTGTCAGGTCCCCTGCTACTGGAGTTACAGGTTGTTGGTTTCCACATGGGTGCTGGGAACAGAACCTGGGTCCTCCTCCAGAGGAGCCTGTGCTCTTTACACCTGAGCCACCTCTCCAGCCCTGTTCAGCAACTTTTCATATGCATTTTTTGGTAAAATGTCTGTTTAAATATTTTACCTATTCTTTATTACATTTATAGTAGACCAGGCTGACCTTGAACTCACAGAGTTCAGTCTGCCTCTGCCTCCCGAGTGCTGGGATTAAAGGTGTGCACCACCAAGCCCGGCTTTGGGTTACTCATTTTTTATGTAGTTATAGAACATCTGCCTGTGTAAGCATGCATATGTATGTATATATTTAACTATCTACCTTATTATATATGTATATATTTAACTATCTGCCTTATTGAGTTGAACAGACAATACCTATGTAGCTTCTCTCCATCATCTATCTTATACCTGTCTTTTGTCAGATGTGTTATAAATATTTTCATAGTCCGTGGCTTGCTTATTAAACATCTGTCTTATGGGCTGGCATTTGGCTCAGTGGGTGAAGGTGCTTGCCACCAAATCTTAGGACCTGAGTTATGTCCCTGAATCCCACATGGTAGAAGGAGAGAGCGATCTTGGAAAGTTGTCACACACAAGCATGCATACACACACATGCTGTGGTATGCATGCACATGCACACACGCACACACACACAGGCTCACAGACCTATGCACAAATAAATGTAATACAAATTTTAACAATTGTGTCTTTTGATAGCCAGAAATCTTCAAAAACATTTAATAAAATCTAATATTTTATTAGCATAAATTAGTTGTATGAAATAAGGGGTTTCATTATAGCATTTCCATATATGCATATAATATCAATGATGCATGTATTAGTTTTTCATAGCTGTGACCAAATCACTGACAGAGACACTTAAAGGAGGAAAAGATTATTTCATTTACAGTTTCTAAGTGTTCAGTCCGTGATCACTTGGCTGAATGCATTTGGTTAGAAGGGGATGGCGGTGGGTATGTGTGGCCAGTGACAGTTGTTCACCTTATGACAGGAAGCAGAGAAAGGGAATTCAGGAAGGAGCCATACTAGAGGTCAATATTTTCTTCATGCCTCCATGTCTCCTACTGTCAGTCTTGTTTGAAGATCTTGCTTTTCCTCTGTTTCTCAAAGACAGGTCTAATGATATCTTGGTATTTAACAATGCTTCAGGCTAAAATATTAACTAGCATTTGTTAATTAGTATTAGCTAGCACAGAGCCAGTGTTCTCACTGGAATCTTTAATCCCTCATCCCCCATAGCGATGGCAGGAATGATCACTATCGCACTGTTCCAGATGAGGAAAGGGAGGGTCAGATTAGAGAAATGATGTGCAAATGCTTCTAAGCTGCAGGGAACTCTTTCCCCATCCTAAAGCTCTGCTCATTTTACTCAAATTCCTGTTTTATTTGTAAAAATTCAAACCAACTTCTCAGAGCTCAGGGAGTGAAAAAGAAAGGTTTCAGGGAAAGGATAACCCACATCACCCGCCTTGCTCACTTTCTGCCATGTTTTTTAAATGTTTAATTTATTAGACTGATATGAAAAGAGAGATGGCCTAGCGGTTGAGAGCACCGACTGCTCTTGCAGAGGACCCGGGTTCGATCCCTAGCACCCACATGGCAGCTGAGAACCATCTTTAACTCCAGTTCCGGGGAATCCGACACCCTCTTCTGACCTCCGCGGCATTACATAACACGGGTGCACAAATCTACATGCAGACAGTACACTCATACACATAAAAATAAATAAGTAAATAAAATTTTATAAAAGAAAAACACCTTCAAAGAGTTTCTGCAACACATAAGCAGATGTGTGGGATACTATCGTGTCCTGGGAGCATCAATTTGCCCCTTTAAAATACTAGTCTTCTCCCAACAAGCAAAGAGCTACCAAGGAAGAAAGCAAGCAAGCCCGTGGCTTCTGACGTGTCACATGGAACCACCAGGACCAGGACTTACTATTTAAATGCTTGTTTTACTTCAAAGCTCTAAGGCTGTTGCTGGTTAGTTTTTTCCTCCAAATTGAAACACTTGCTCCTGCAGGAAGGAGGGAGCTTATAAGACGGGAAGCTCATAAAATTTACAGGATTGTGGGTCAGTGGTTAAGAGCACTGGCTGCTAATGCAGAGGACCCAGGTTCAATTCCCAGCACCCCATGGTGGCTAACAACCATCGACAACTCTGGTTTCAGGGGACCTGACGTCTTTTTCTGACCTCTGTGGGCACTTACATACATGCAAACAATATATTCATGCAATAAAACAATAAAAACAATGTTAAAAAAAAAAGTCATAGGATTCTCAAGGACAGTTTCTAAGGTTGAAAAAGCAGTAAACCATTGCCGAAGAGGAGGAGACTCTCCTTGTGGAGTTGAATTCAGCATATTGCTCCAAGGAGGCAGCTTTGTGAGTTGTCACCCTTGCTGGGCTGGGGTTCTCAGTGATGCAACTGCCCTTGAGTCAGCCATGCTCCTGTAAGAAAGTCCTGAGCCCAATAAACTCAGTGCTTCTTCACTAAGTTAGACTTGAGTGGAATCATTTCTTTGGTCTGGACTTGGTCTGGTGTGAATAAATATCTGTTCGTAGCTTACCATGAAAAGTCACGTCACACAACAGCTGTCTTTTATATATCCACACCTTCATGGCCTCAGTACTGGAGAGAACATTACTTCCAAAACATTTTTCTTCTTTTCAACAAACCTATGTAGGAAGACTGATACAGTATGGCAGGCAGCCTCTTAAAGGCCCCCAATGTTTCCTTCCCTTCTGTGCCTCTGTGTAAACTCCTCTTCCTTTTAAAGAATTTTATTCTCTCTCTCTTTCTCTCTTTCTCTCTGTCTCTCTCTCCTTCTCTCTCTGTCTCTCTTCTCTCTGTCTCTATCTGCCTCTCAATCTCTCTCTCTCTCTCTCTCTCCTCTCTCCTCTCTCTTCTCTCTTCTCGTGGCGAGGTCAGAACAGGTGTTGGATCCCCTAGAGCATCAGTTTACAGGAGGTTGTGAGCCACCAGACATGGGTGCCGGCAACAAAAATTGTGTTCTGTTTAAGAACAGCAAACGCTCTTAACCACTGAGCCCTCTCTCAGCCCCGTGAACCCCTCTTCTAAGCACACGGCTGGACCTAGTGATCGGCTTCCAATGCATACATGATGGTGCAGTGGATGGGAGTTCACGTCCATGACTTGGCCACACAAAGACCATCATGGCTTCTGTCTTGGTGTCCTCACTCCTCTGCTCCGAGGAAGACAGCTGCCGTGTTAGAAACTGCCCTGTGATGAGGACTTGTGGCAAGAAAAAGGACGTCCCCAGCCAGAAAGCGGAGAAGACTGGAGGCTGCCAATAGCCATTACTGTGAACCTGGAAGAAGATCTGCAACTGTCCAGCCTTGCAGTGACAGCAGACCCTGTCAATGCCGGATTTTAGTGTGGCAAGACACCCTGAGCCAGAACACCTGGCTATACCATGGCTGTTTGCCCAGTATCCAGGGACTGTGAAAAATAAATGGTACCAATCTGGTACATTTGGGGCAATTTGTTATCAGCAGTAGATAACTCCTACAATCGGTGTCTGGCATGAGCTGGGTGACAAGGATTCTTCCTCTCTCTTTCTTCCTTTCAATCATCAGGGAATGTTGACTTCAACTCTCGCTCCTTTTCAGGGACAGTGCTCATGCTGGACTCGCACTTAACAGGAATCAGGAGAGGATTTTTCCATTTGAATCTCTTCAAGTTCCCCTTACTTATAAACATTTCATTTAGGTGTGGTGAAAAATACATTTCCCTCTTAATTACTATCAGAGCAGAACATTCTAATATTCTGAATCCCGAGCTACAAGCACTTGGAGCTTTGGAAATCACAGTTTATATTGCAGCTCACCTTTTATAAAAGCTTTCAACACTTAAAACAGATGCAAAGCAGCTTCCCCACATGAAGGGGATCCTGCCTCGCTTCCTGTGCAGGCGAAGCATAGGAGTGTGTGTTCTTTGTGTGTCTTTTTTCTTTCCCTTCTCTCTTACATTCTCTGGCTGATTGATGCATCTTTTTCCCATGTGATCACTTTGAACTTTTATCTCTTCTATAGGTTCTTATTTTTAATTTTTTTTATTTATTTTTGTATGTGTGTGAATGTACTGTCTGCATGCAGGTTTGTGCACTCGTGTCGTGCAATGCCGCGGAGGTCAGAAGAGGGTGTCGGATTCCCCTGGAACTGGAGTTCTCCTAGAGTTGGAGTTACAGACAGTTCTCAACTGCTATGTGGGTGCTGGGGATCGAACCCGGGTCCTCTGCAAGAGCAGTCGGTGCTCTTAACCGCTAGGCTATCTCTCCAGCCCCTTCTATAAGTTCTTAGCTTTCAGTTCCTCCCTTCCCTTTTCTGAGTTAGGAATTGGCACATGGAGAAGCCTGAAGTCTTCTGGGTATTGCCTTTCATAGGTTGTCCATTCCCTGGCGTTGCAGATAGCTGTGGAATGTCTGGGATCGGCCTGCTGGAATGAGTTTCATTTGATCTCCCTGAGAATGAAAGAAAGTTACAGTCTTGAATCTACAGAGAGATTACTGAGGACTGGTCCTCTACTTAAAAAAAAAAATTAACCTTGAAATTCCTGAAAAGACCTTTTCTCCCCATTTTGGGCATCTCATACTGGGGAGAGAATCTCAAAGAGACAGTTGCTGTGTGAGGAGGAATTTTACTGTTTAAAAGCATATTCATTATGCCGGGCATGGTGGTGCATGCCTTTAATCTCAGCACTCGGGAGGCAGAGGCAGGTGGATCTCTGTGAGTTCATGGCCAGCCTGGTCTACATAGTGAGCTCCAGGACAGCTGGGGCTACAGGGAGACCCTGTCTCAAAAAGACCAAAAAAAAAAAAAAGAAACTCATATAACATGAGCAAAGTTAAAGGATATGCCATATAGTTCAAGGGAATTGCTGATGGATGTGGTCCATCCATCCATCCATCCATCCATCCATCCATCCATCCATCCCTTAAACCAGCAGGCCTACAGATGTGTAGAGACATTTGATGAAAAGCAAGAGAGGGTCAGGCTTCAAATATACACATATACTTTATACTTGTTTATGCAGTACTACATATATGTATATGTATATGTATATGTATGTGTATGTGTATGTGTATGTGTATGTGTATGTGTGTGTGTGTGTATGTGTATGTGTATGTGTATGTGTATGTGTGTGTGTGTGTGTGTGTGTAGTGCTAATTGAGCCTGCAAGCCAAGCTTGGACCAGGGTTTTCTTTCTGGAATCTCACGCTGAATGCCATTAGCTCTCTTGAAGCTGCCATCTGGGAGTGACATTTCTACTCTTTTCCTGTCCCTAGTTTGAACCTTTTGACTGGATCTTTGGTTGGATGCCATCTGACTGTGTCATCTCACGGGAGCAGGGTCGATGCTTGTCTTGTTCATCAGTGTGTCCCTCAGGCTTAGAACAATGCTTGGCTCACAATAAGCACGCCACTGCTATTTGTTAAATGTTGGATAAAGTGTTGCGGAACATGCTGAATAAATAAGGATGAGCCTGGGGAGAATTTTCAGGGAATTCATTCTAAAACACTGCTGAGGATCGAGCTCACTACATACCACAGCACGTTCTTCGGAAGACCTTGGGGAGAAGGGACTTTCTTGTATTAGAATGAGGGATGATTGGGCCTGTACTGAAAAAGAACTGCATCAATTATGTGGACATAGGCTTCCCCTTTGGTCTGGTTTCTGAGAAATTCAAAAACATATGCTTGATCTCCATCTTATGCAAGACTTGTAATATTTTTTGTTTTTACCAGTACCTGTCCTGTGTTTTGTGTAGAAGCACTCTTTCTTATTGGCTTCTAGAGTTTTACAAGTATAGGACTGGGGACATAGCCTGAGCAAGTGTGAGGGCCCAAGTTTGATCCCCAAATTCCATTAAAAAAGAAGCTGTAGTTGAGCATGATTGTATCCCCAGCCTTGGAGAGGTAGAGGCAGTTGGACCCCTGGAGCTACTCAGACAGGTTCTGGACACTGAGAGACCTTTTCTCAAAAAAACAAAAGAAAAATATAGCTTGACTGTGCCTTCTGAGGAACAAGACCCAAACTAGTCCTCTGGCCTCCACACATGCACATTCATACATGCAATGTGCACATGTACCTGCACACACATACACACACATGTACCTGCACACACATACACATACACACACATGCACACACATACAGACACACAGACACAAGATTTTGCAAGAATATTATAGTGCAGGTATCTTTGTAAGCCACTTTCTCCAGGGAGTGAATAACTTACAAAGTAATGCCACATGGACCTGGAGAGATGACTCAGTGGTTCAGAGCACCCTCTGCTCTTACAGAGGACCCAGGTTTGTTTCCTAGCACCAGCAGGATGTGCGGCAAACCAGTTATTTCAATTCAGGGGAATCCAGTGCCCTCTTTCTGGCCTCTAGGCATTGCACACAGATGGAACACATGCAGACAAAGCACTCACGCACAAAAATAAAGTTTTGTTTTGTTTTTTAAAGTAATGCCATAGAAAGGGAGCAGGAACCAGGATCATGGCCCAGAACTATCATCTGAGTTACTAGGGAGCAGAAGCAGGAGGATCACAAGATCAAGGCGTGTCTGGGCTACACAGTGTAGGCTAGGCAACCTAGTGAGCTTCTGTCTCAAACAAAAAGTGGTAGAGTGTTTTGCCTAGCATGTGGGAGGACCCAAGTTCAATCAACAATGCCACAAACAAAAGCAAACAACAGAGAAGAGAGGGAGCAGGGGTAAAATGGTGATTTGGAGGGATTATGAGGATGGTGAAGGAGACCAAATCCCTGGCAAGGGAGAGAGAGGATATAAGAGGAGGAGTGAGGTCTAGCTGGTGGAAAGCAGGGCTCTGACCCCTCAGCACTTTCAGAACACCTCAGAAGGCTCGTGTAGGGGCTTCTTTGCTGGTGTCAGTGTGTTAGGCTTCTGGCTAGTATCTCCAGAACAACTTCTCTGGAACTCTCTAAAGATGAGGAAGGCGGCTGTCATTTGGTTCACAAGTCCACTTTGGCACTCTGAGGTTGCTTGGAGCCTCAGTTTCCTTATCTGTAAAATGTGCCCAATAATAGTGCCTCTCACTAAGCTTCTTTAGGAGGTTCAAATGGGACAATGGCTAGGAGGTATGTGATTGGATCCCAGTGTTTAAATGGCAGGCATGGTTGACACTGCCTTGAGTTTCCAGGGAGTGTGTCTGATGTTCCAAATCTCACGGCTGGGGTGGATGAATGGTACTGGACTAGGGGTGGGGGGGCAAAGTTTTCATTTCCCCCTAGCTGCTGTCAGGCCTTTCTTCTAAGTCTTACACTTTCTTTTTAACCCAAATGTAGTTGGTTCTCCTTAGGGCATCCCTGTATGTACCTAGTCTCTCCTTTCTATAGGAAAATCTCACAAATTTTGACATTTAAAAATCCAAATCTCTAATCCCAATGTGTGAAAAATGCTCGAGGTTTTTTCTTGTTTTTCTTTAAACAAGGGACCATGTAACATAGGCTGCCCTCCAATTCTGTAGGTGAGGACGGCCTTGACCTTCTGATCTTCTTGCCTCTACCTCTCAGATGCTGAAATAACAAGCATGTGTCACAACTCAACTTAATGCGGACATTTGTTTTGTTTGTTTGTTGTTATTTATGCGAGTGTTTGTCCTATGTTAATGTAAGTACATCAACATGTGGCGCAACACCTGTGGAAACTGAAAGAGGGTGTCAGACACCCTGGAATTAGAGTTAGGTTGTTAGCTCTCATGCAGATGTTGGGAACCAAACCTGGAGCCTCGGTCAGAGCAACCAGTACTCTTAAGTAAAGAATATGAGTACATAGGTATATAAAATATGTCTACAAACCAGACATTTGCTGATAATAAACCATAAAGTTATTTTAAAACAATTGTGTGATGTAAAATTTTACATTTTCTAAAAAATGAAAACAATTTTGTCTACAATGGTGTGCTTTTTATTTTTATGTAGGAATGAAACCTTGATGGCTGAAGAGATGCTCAGCTTGTTGTTAACGACTGGCTGCGCTTGCAGAAACCCAGCTCAGCTCCCACAACACATATGTGGCTAGAAGTGTCTGTAACTCCCAACACCCTTTTTTGGGCCCTGTGGGCATTGCATGCACATGAAATGCATGCATGCAGGCAAAACATTCATACACTTAAAATAAAATTTTTAATTGGGTCTTTTTGAGACAGGGTCTCCCCGTAGCCCCAGCTGGCCTGGAACTCACTATGTACACCAGGCTGGCCTTGAACCCACAGAGATCCACCTGCCTCTGCCTCCTGAGTGCTAGGATTAAAGTCGTGTGCCACCATACTCAGCCTTTAAATTTTTTTTAAATAATGAAATCTTGGCAGAATATTTGATACTGTAAGATATAGAGCATCTTCAACATTTTTTAGAGTTGATCAATATGTCTTTTGTAGAACAGTCAATCTTGAGAATATCACTTCTCATAAATACATAGTCGCAAAATGACAGTAGTATGTTTAGAGCCATTTCAGAATTGTTGGAAATTTTGTCCTAATCCTAAGCCAAAATTCATTGAATTATTTTTTATGAGATTTGACGCGGTAATTCAAATAGCGATTTGTTAAAAAAATCAGCAGTCTAACACAGTACACACCCAAAGATGTACTCCTTGGTTACTTAAATGCGAGAAAATTATGCGTGTGAAAATATTTGAAGACTTTGCTTTCCTGTAATTAAACCATTAGTTAGTTCTGTAAGATCAGAAAACACGGTAATTTATCCTAAAACCACTAATGGTTTTTACTATAGAATAACGGTGCGGCTCTAAGGCAAAGTGTTTAAGGCAAGCAGCTGGACTGGGTAATTCTTGACGTGATGCTACATACACTGCAAACGTGCAATGTGTGGATTGGAGCCAGGGCTACAGGGAAGTTCACACAGCACAACATTGGCAAGCACTGCACGATGCCCAATACCTTGGATTATGGCAAGTCTTAATTTGAATTAATCTTTTGCTTATTGCACATATTAAAGCATATTGATTGGTGGAAAATATTTTTCAACTCCCACTTTCAATTACACGCCCTATGTAGAGTATAACCCACAGTTTAAAAGAAGCTGGGCATAGCGGAGTGGTCGCACGCACTTAATCTCCTGGCCTAATGGGAGGCGAAGAACGCGAGATGGATTTTGGATGTAAAACAAGTGGCGACAACTTCCAGGGACACTGTACGAAGCCGGTGAAAGACAAAAAAAAAAGCTGACTAGTGCTATCTAACTTTGGGAAAAATAGATATGTTAAATAGCTGGATGATGTACATGTGTTGGATTGAATATAGTGTGTTATGTTTGTTTGTGTTATCGATGGCAATACAGTGTTCTTTGTCTTTCTTTTCCTTCTTGAAAAGAAAGCTTTAGCTTTCTTTGGAGACACAGTAGGACAAATAGGGCAGTGTAAATAACTGTCACATTTACATTCCATCTAAGTTGATTACACAGGTCAGAATGATTCTTCTGGCTTGGCTTTGCCACATTGCTTAATAATACACATGTGCCAGGTACAACCTGAGCTCCTGGAACCTTTGTGATTAGTAAGGTTCCTGTTGGTAGCGTGTGTGTGTGTTGTGTGTGTGTTGTGTGTGTGTGTGTGAGTGTGTGTGTGCTATGATAGTGTGTGATGCTGGGGTCCAGGAGTATTCGTTTTAGACCAACTAAATAAAATCGCAAGATTCTATTTTTTGGGCTCATTTGAGTGGGGGTGGGAAGATCGTTCAGTCAAACAACTAGTATAACAGAAAACACACTAGACCAGAGCGCAGGGAGCAAATACGCTATTTTTAAATGATTCCTCTCTTTTGGTCTTTGACGCTTACTGATCGTGATTCATCTTTTGATTTAGATCTGTCGTGTGTTAAGCTAAAGTCCTGCTGGATATCAATAAATAATTTCTTTTTCTAGTCTGCGCTGTGCCAATATGGGTGTCATGTGTGGTTATGTTGCCTCTAGTGTACATTTACGTCGGTACATAGGTATGGTACACATAGGAGGTCAGCAAGTACAACACCAGGGGTTGCTTCTTCTATCGCCATTCCCAGTATGAACCTTTAACTTTTTTGTTTTACTATTAACTTTTTTTTTGTGAATAGTGTAATTGCCTGCGATTGTGTAAAGTGCCCCTGTGTATCTGCAGGTGGTGAGGTCAAGAGAAAGAGGTCATCCCATTCCCTGTTTTTTGCCACCGATGTGGGTGCGGGAATCCACCCAATCTCTGCGGAGTAAGCACAGTGCTCTTCATGCTGGCACTCTCTCTCCAAAACCCCCGCTCTCCAGCCCCACCCCCCTCATTTTATATCCGTTTGAGAAAGGGGTCTCTCCGGCACTGAATCCACTAGCTTGTTGTTTACGCTAGAGCTTCAATGGCCAGCAAGCCAAGCCCCCCCGCCCGGCTCTTCATGCGTTCTGTTCCCCCCGTACACTGGGTTACAGATGGTGCACATGTCACCCCACCCACCCCACCTTGCCCCCGCCCCACTGACCAGATTTACACAGAATCACTTATTATTTTATACTTTCTGCCTTAATTTTTATAATTGTTCATTCATCTTAGGTTAACTCATACCTTTCTCTTCCCGCTCTGCACCTCCAGTCCGCACCACTAAGATCGGTAGAGCTTTCTTCCGGACTCCTATGCCCCCACCCAACCGCTGCTTTGCATACATCGGCTCAATTCCATCACTTTTCCATTTTTAAGTTTATTTCGTGATTTTTGGAGAAGTTACTTTGGTTGCGAAGTACGTTCAGGCAGACGTTTTTTGAACAAGTTTTTTGTTTTAGTTGTCGTCCCCTTTAATTTTTATGTTGCTGCCAAAATAGGCCTATAAAATCATTACGGCAACAAAAAGCTCCACACATATACCAAAATCAAAGTAACGTCTGAAAATAACGACTAAGGTTAATTCCAAAACATGATTTAGGGATCTCACTCATTTTCATTCAGTAGAGTTGCATGCCGTGAAAGAGAAAAAAACCACGATTCCTAAAGTGCAAACAGCAATGTCTGATGTGTTTTAATGTTTTCTTTTTTATAGAAACAAATAAAAAAAAAAAAAAATGTCAAAAATAAGAACTAAAAAAATTTTCGCCGAACTAAAAAAATTTTTTTTCTTAAAAAAGAAAAAAATCACTGGTCGTGGTGGCACAAGCCTTTAGTGAATCCTAAAGCACGTTGGGAGGCAGATAGGCGCGGATATCTGTGAAGTTCCAGGTCAGCTGGGACAAAAAAAACTAAAGAAACCTTAAAAAAACGACCCCACCCACGAACAACAACCAAACACCACCCTATTTCCACCCAACCTACGCACCGTCTCTGAGACAGGATCCAAGGTGGTGAAGGGGGACAGTGAAGCAGGGAGCAACGCTTGCATAGCTGAGACATGTCCATGGCGAACCCCAGAGAAGGAGGGCCCTACCTACAACACCACACCCTGGGCTTCCCCTACTCCCAAATCAGGTCCCTCCTCAGCAGTTATCCCAAATCAGGTTCAGGTGCTAGAGTTCTTATGCGATCTCCCTGCTCCACCACTTTTATATCTTTGTTTTTTTTTATATGATTTTTCTATAAGAATATTTCATAAGTCATTATCTGTTTTGATGATGAGGAAGTGATGATGGTCCTTCTAGTCTTCTTTCTTTCTCATTTTCTTCCCCTCCTCTCGACCTTCTATAAAAAATACACACATTGTTTTTTAAGCGGGTACCGACTCTATAAAGACACAGGATCTAACGAGTCCTACTACAGCCCCCCGGCCCGCCACTGTACGGCTTGACGCATGGGGCCTGGTGTCTAAAACCACCTGGTATGAATCGAGAACTGGAACTGCTGTAGTTTCGTGGTCCGTGCTCATGGTTGGGGGCACGCGGGAAGCCCCGATCTGCTGTGCGGATACCTGGTCTGTTAGTTCGATTTGGGGATCATCTTGATTTGTCTTCCTCTAAACAGAGACTCAGTCTAAGGCCAGGGAAGTCCTCGCCAACTCTGTCTGAGAACTCTATATAATGCAAAACCTTTGGGATGTGCTCTAAAGTTTGTCACGAGAGTATTGTAACAGGTTGAGAGAAACACAGCCATGAAAGTGAGCTTCCAGCTCTTCTGCTTTGCACCATAGTCCACATTGCCAACGTAGACAGAGCAGGGATCAGCCTCCATCTTCTCCTCAATAGATTAATCACCCGCCGCTCGTATCCTGAGACTGTAATCACTCCTCCACATCGCCTAACTCACTCCCCATACCAACCCGCTAGCGTACGCCGCCTCTCACCCCTTCACACGAATCAATCCCGGTAGATCTCCACATCACATTCTCACCCAGCTCACGGGTCCCATTCTGGACTGGCCCTCCATCGTAACGGTCCTGTCCGTTCAACCTGCGTTCTGTCATGAAAAACCCCTGGCCCCTCTCAACCCCATCTAGCGTCCAGCGACCCTCACTCCATGCTCAGTCTGCGCTGCCGCGGTGCTCCGCTGTTGAGCCTGGCAAAGGCAGCCTAGTATCACTTCTAAGGAGTAAGTGGGTCTTTAGAGCCTAACTTTTTTTGCTGGGGAGAATGTTAGTTAAACTCTAGGATTAATTCCTCGAGGTGTGGATCCAGCAATCTCTTAGGGCTGAGTTTTGGAAGCACACTGCCTGGTCTGAAGAACCCAACCGATTCGTTTTTTTAATAATAAATATTTGTGTGTGTGTGTCCCCATTGGCTAGTGTTGTGTGTGGGGATGTGTGGGTGGGTGGGATCGGTGCAGCTCATAGGAGACCTGAAGAGTGGCATTCTGATCTCCCTAGAGCTTGGAGTTCTGCGCAGTTGTGACTATGATGAGGTACGTGTAACGAATCCAGATCCTCTGCAAGAGTCAATACGAACGTGCTCTGATAACCACTGGCCCGCAGCTGCTGCCAGGCCCCAGCAACTTATTCATGAAGAAATTCTTTTTCCCTGGCCTTGTCCCTTATGCCTGTGTGTGTGAGAAAAGGGGTGACCTGGGACTAGGAATGAGAGCCACTGTCCAGTGTGCCTTTGTCCTGATTCAGCAACATATCAGCCAATCAGCATCACCACCGGGTGACTGGGAGGACTCTGAAATATCTCTAGGGAAATTCGGGTACTTTAAAAGTGTATGAATTCAGGTAGGTTTCATTATTTTTATTTTGGTGTGTCACAAATAGTTTAATAGGGCTGCAGGCCATGGCACTAATGGGCCAAGGGGCCGCGGCGCTCGCTGCGAGTGTGCCTGTGTCAGCGGCCTCTAGGGGGCAGCAGCGGCCAGCGGGACCCGGAGGAAAGAGGTCGGCAGGAGGCAGCCTGGGAGGCAGAGGACCCAAGCGGCGCCGGCTCCAGGAGACTGAACTCCAGCCGGGGTCAGCCGAGCCGAGCTCTCCGAGTGTCGCAGCCTCCACTCTGGTGGGCAGGACGTGGAGACTCACGCCGCCAGCCTTTGGCGCCGGCAGCGGCACGGGGCATTCGCAGGAGCGGAGGAGCGGTCGGGCCCCTCGGGCAGCAGCAATCCCACCACGGGCGGGCCCGCCTCCCAAGCGCCGCGGCGGAGGGCCAAGGAGTGAAGGCGGGGGCGGCCGGCGGTGTGCCTTCGCGGGGTCCACGAAGCCTCTGTGCGGGTTCAACAGGTGCGGAGCTTCGGCGAACCCCGCGTCGCCCGAGGCGGCCGTTAGAGGACAGTGGCCGCGCTTCTCGACGGGGTGGGGTGGCCAGGAGAAGCCCCCCCTATCGCGTCGCACTGCCTGGGAGTGTTGCTCGTCTGCTTCGGCGGGCTCGGATGGGCTCGCGATTCCCCGTCCGGCCGCTCCCAGGAGAGCATGGTGCCGCGCCCGGGTTCATAAGGCTGGTTGGCGGCTTCTTTCCTCCCTACTCGCGCCCTGCCTCCTGTCCCTCCCGCCTGCGCTGCCTTTGAGTGCCTGGCATGTGCGAGTGCAACTCTCTGCCTTTCCAAGGAGACCGGTTTGCGACCACACCACAGAACTTGCCCATTGAAAGCAAACGTGGAACGGCTGGAGAATGTCCACTCTGAGCCGATTAAAAAAGGACAAAGAGATCATAGCCGAGTATGAAAGTCAAGTCAAAGGTAAGGATGGGAGAGGCTGCCTCGCCCCTTTTGTGTGCTTTCTTGTCATTGTGCTCCTGGAGTTGCATTTGTAACTTGTTGTCTGCCTTGGAGGAAGGTGGTCAGGGGACAGCTGGACTCCTGGCTGAGCCCCCATAGGCCTCCTGTAAACCAGTCCTAGTCTGGTCAGANACCATATATAGGAGATGACCAGTCTCCCTACTCCTTTTTTAACACGTCCTACTTGTGGCTTGGTAGCTGCTGGTCTCTGACCAAACTACTCTTTAATTTTTGTATAATTCCTACTTTATCTTACAAGTTTTCTATTTATCTGATCATGATTTTATTTTTCTATAATTCTCTCTTAAAATTTTTATTTTTTAATTTTATGTGTATGAGTGCATTCATTGCCTCATGTCTTAAGGGCACCTGGTGTGCAGTGCCCAGGAGGTCAGAAGAGGGGTGGATCCCTGGAACTGAGTTATGGACAATTGTTAGCTGCCACATGAGTACTAAGAATTGAACTGGGCCTCTCAAGAGCAGCCAGTGCTCTTAACCATTCTAGCCCCACCTTCCTAATTCTTTTTTTTTTTTTTATTATGTTGTGTATGAATGTACTGTCTGCATGCAGTTCACCCGTGTCGTGCAAGCCCGGAGTCAGAAGAGGGTGTCGGATTCCCCTGGAACTGGAGTTCTCCTGGAATTGGAGTTTCAGAGTACTCGCGCCATGTGGGTGCTGGGATCGACCCGGGTCCTCTCAAGAGCAGTGACCTCTTAACGCTAGGCCATCTCTCCAGCCCCCCCATAATTCTTATACTGAGTTATAATTTGATTTCCCAAGAACTCAAACTCATATGGAAAAAAATTAAAGAAAGATAATTCCTTCCAAATCAGGACAGCCAAGAAAACAAAAATGTGAAAAGCTTGAACATTTTATGAAGCAATTAATTCAAATTAGCATGGCATCTTCCATTAGATTCAATGACTTTAGGACTGAGAAAAACTAAATTCCTCATAGATAAGAAAAACCACACCCCGGAGAGAAACAAGTGACTTGCCCAACATGATGCAGGGAACCAGAACAGTATAAGGCCTCACACATAAAATTACACATCATCACAGAGGCTGAGGATCGCCCCAGGAAGTCCGTTCCCAAAACAGGAGCCACTGTGATGAAATCTCATACCTGGAGCCACTCTGTTAGATCAAAATACGACCTCAGGGATGTTAAGGGTATAAGGGAAATGAGAGACACTGAGAAAGAGCAATATTCCAGAGTACTGGACTCTAATTTGGAAGGTGGAAAAAATCACATATATTCAAGATGACCCTTGGAATCATCCAAACACCTAAGTTCCTAGAGTCCAATATGTGTGGCTTCATTTGCTGGGAGTTGATCTAATGAGTCCAACAAAGGCAGGTTTTCCTCCAGCAATGGAGCACACCATTTCCTTTTGGTTAGAATCAGATAAACTATCTGGCCAGAGTCAAAAGAGTATCCCAAATCTAAATTCTGGCCCAGTGCTCTGCAAGGTAAGATGCATTCTCTCTTTAAGTGGCAGTCAGGTAGTGGAAAGGTTAGAAAACCAGAGCCCATCTCCCAGACCCTCCTTCCTAAGGGTCCTGCCCTCACAGCACAGGACAGCTGGCTTTATGCACTAGGAAATACCATTTCTCTCTCCCTGTCTTGATTCTACCCAGGAACTCAGGAGACTTTGTCCAGTGTATTTGGATATAAACAGACCTCATAGAATTACCCTATTCCCATGTTTGCATATAAAGGGATCCAGGTTCCACACAGGCAGTGCAGGTATTACAGGGGGAGGGAAGTCACCACAGCACAGGGCTGGTTCCCTGAAGTTCAATAGCTAAACACTCTCGGGTGTGTGCAAGGGACGGCAGCTGAAGAGAACAAGGCAAAGGTTACTTTTTGTGGGACAGAATTATTCTCAGAAATCACCTTTACCATATTCATAATTGTCATTAAATTAGATTTGATAGATACAGTGTAACAAATCCCACTTAATTGATCTTTAATAAAGAGAAGGCTTGAACAATCAAGCATCCAAGCAACAACCTATATACAGAATTTACACATTAGAAGCAATTAAGACAGTAATTTTTTTTCAAATAAGGACTTGATTATAGGCAAATGGCCTTACAGTGAGATAACTAAACAAGGAAAGGCGTGTGGAAGTGAACTGTGCCAGTGGGTGCCCCAAGCAGCAAGAAAACCAGATCACCACTCCTTGAAGACCTGTCACAAAGAACCATGTGGAGAAACTGAGCAGGGAAATGGTGACCGTGAGCAAGGGTACTGCCTGGGAATGGCAGGCTTTAGGCTATCTGGACACACTGGAAGGAAAAATGTCATCCTCTTAGAGAAACCTACTGACACTAAGGAAATAATTGCTTTCTGCTAATATAACTTCCAACTTCAATGTTATACTGTGAGTATAAATGGGTCTTAATTTTCCAGCAGAAAGAAATCTGTGTTTCTAACAGTGTTGAGTTTAACTCCACTACAGAGGTCAGCCCAAACATAAACCTATGTCCAGTGTGACTGTGACTTGGTCTTCATTCACGTTCATACCCAGGTGACCCAGGACCTCCCAGCTTCCTGCTTAGTGGTCCTCTTCAGGATGCTATGCATTTTCACAACTTGACCACACAAAAGAGCACTCTGGGCACCTGCCCTTCCCAAAGGCAAGCACAGTGAGGCCACCTTAGCAACCCTTTCACAAAACTATATAACACAGGTGTCAACATCATCTTTTTGAACTTTACAGTGAATACACCAACAAACAGCAGTGATCTCACTTCATCCATTGTCTCCATCCAGAAAGCTACAGAGACCACACAAGCAGAAGGAAAGGACCCAGCAAACACGTATACATTCATTAACACTTCAGTGGCAAAACAAAACACTGTGTTGGAGAGAAAAATATTTTTAAACCGGGAAGCAAAGAAAGTAAAAATGCTTAATCAACCTTAATTAGATTTTCCTAATTAGTTGCCTGTGCAAATAGACTGAAATTACTTATTCAAATATTCAAACCTTCATTTCACAAGCAAGTGCCCTCTGGCAAATGATAAAGCAATATCCTCATGTGAGTGAAAGATGGCACTGAATTCTAGCTATTAAGGAGGAGTCAGATTCCAGGAGTCACTGTGGGTTTAAGTGCTGGGCTTTGAGAGAGCTATTTTATAAATGGAGACTTGCCCTAAAAAATTCACAGTGTAAAGTGTCTTACACAGTCCTCAGTGAAACTCTGGACCACGGGGTGTTCATAATTTACAACAGGACTCCACTGAAAAATTATGTTGTGACAATGATTTCATATAAAAAGAATGATGATGATGATGATGATGATGATGACAACTAGGCAGAAACCAAGGGTCTTCAGGAGCAAATCTCCAGCTAAAGGTGATTAAGTTCCAGGCCGTTCTCTCCTTGTTGGAGATAGGAGCTCTAACTAGGAAGAAGCCAACCCATTGTCTGTCCCTGGGGGTCTGACCAGACTAGGACTGGTTTACAGGAGGCTCTAGGGGGCTCAGCCAGGAGTCCAGCTGTGTCCCCTGACCACCTTCCTCCAATGCAGACAGCAAGTTACAAATGCAACTCCAGGAGCACAGTGACAAGAAAGCACACAAAAGGGGCAGGCAGCCGCTCCCATCCTTACCTTTGACTTGAATTCATACTCGGCTATGATCTCTTTGTCCTTTTGAATCGCTCGAGTGGCATCTCCAGCTGTTAACGGGTTTGCTTTCAATGGGAAAGTTCTGTTGTGTGGTCGCAAACCGGTCTCCTTGGAAAGGCAGAGAGTTGCACTCGCACAAGCCTGGCACTCAAAGGCAGCGCAGGCGGGAGGGTCGGGAGGAGGAGAGGAGGAGGAGGAAGAAGCAGCCAACCCAGCCTTTATGAACCCGGGCGCGGGCACCATGCTCTCCGGCGAGCGGCCGACGGGGATCGCGAGCACAGCCCGAGCCCGCGAGGCCGGCAGAGCAAACTCCAGCAGCGAGCGGGTGGCGGGGGCGTCTCCCTGGCCACCCCACCCCGAGCAAGCGCGGCCACTTCCTCTACAGCCGCTGGGCGGACGCGGGGTTCGCGGAGCTCCGCACCATTGTTGAACCCGCACGAGGCTCGTGGACCCCGCAAGGCACGGCCTCCGCCTCCCTTCCTGCCTCCAGCCGCGCTTGGAGGTCCCGCCGGGCTGGGGATGCTGCTGCCGAGGCCCCGCTCCTCCGCCTGCCGCTGCGCTGCCCCGGCAGGCCAAAGCCTGGCGGTTCCCACTGCCGGCCCACGAGAGTGGGCTGCGACACTCGGACGAGCTCGGCTCGGCTCGACCCCGGTGGAGTTCAGGTCTTGGGAGCCGGCGCCGCCTGGGTCCTCTGCCTCCCGGCTGCCTCCGCCGACCTCTTTCTTCGGGTCCCGCTGGCCGCTGCTGCCCCCTAGAGGCCGCTGACACAGGCACACTCGCAGCGAGAGCCGCGCGCCCCTTGGCCCATAGTGCCATGGCCCCGCAGCCCTATAAACTATTTGGTGACACCAAAACAAAAATAATGAATACCTGAACTCATACTACTTTAAGTCCCGAATTCCCCAGAGATATTTCAGAGTCCCAGTCACGTGGTGGTGATAGTGAATCAGGACAAAGGCACACTGGTCAGGGCTCTCATTCCTAGTCCCAGGTCACCCCTTTTCCACACACACACTGGGCGTGCAGGAAAAAATTTTCTCAGAATAAGATGCTGGGGCTGGAGAGCTGGGTCAGTGGTTATGAGCACGTATGACTCTTGCAGAGGATCTGATAGGTCACAACTGCCAGGAAACTCCAGCTCTAGGGGATCGGATGCCCTCTTCAGGTCTCCATGGACGCCCACCCACACATGTGCACACATATGCCTGTGGTGGGACCACACACACAAATATTTATTTTAAAAAAGAATCGGTTGGGTTCTTCAGACCAGATTGTGTTTCCAAACCTCCAGCCTAAGAAGATTGCTGGATCCACAGCTCGAGGAATTAATCCTAGAATTTAACTAACATTCTCCCCAGCAAAAGTTAGGCTAAAGACACATCCTTAGAAGTGAATACTGACTAGGCTGCTTCCTGTGGTTGGCCCAGGCGGCCCAGGCGGCCCAGGCGGTGGGGGCTCCGGCAGCCAGGAGGCAGACCCCGAGGATGAGGACAGTGCCAGTGAGGACCCTGAGCTAGAAGTGATCAAAGCTGGAGCTAGGGAGATGGAAGGGAGAGGGTGAGAGGGTAAAGGAGTTACAGAAGGAGGTCACAGTCCCAGACAATGCTGGCCGGGTGATTACGTCTATTGAGGAGAAGATGGAGGCTGATCCCTGCTCTGTCTACGTTGGCAATGTGGACTACGGCGCAATAGCAGAAGAGCTGGAAGCTCATTTTCATGGCTGTGGTTCTGTCAACCGTGTTACAATACTCTGTGACAAATTTAGCGGCCATCCCAAAGGGTTTGCATATATAGAGTTCTCAGACAAAGAGTTGGCGAGGACTTCCCTGGCCTTAGACGAGTCTCTGTTTAGAGGAAGACAAATCAAGATGATCCCCAAACGAACCAACAGACCAGGTATCAGCACCGCAGATCGGGGCTGCCCGCGTGCCCCCAACCATGGCAGGACCACGAACTACAGCAGTTCCGGTTCTCGATTCTACAGTGGTTTTAACACCAGGCCCCATGGTCAAGCCTACAGGGGCCGGGCTAGAATGAGATCATGGTATTCCCTTTACTAAAAAAAAAGTGTGTATTAGAAGGAGAGAGAGGGGAAAAAATGAAGAAAGAAGGAAATCATCATCATCATCATCATCATCAAAACAGAAGATGACCTTAATGGAAAAAAAATATTAAAAAAAAGATAAAATGTGGAAGGGGGAGAATCGCATAAGTAACTGCTGAGGAGGGACCTGATTTGGGAGTAGGGGAGGCCCAGGGTGTGGGGCAGGGGCTCCTTCTCTGGGGATTCGCCATGGACATGTCTCAACTATGCAAGCTGCTCCCTGCTTCCCTGTCCCCCTTCACCCCCTTGGATCCTGTTCAAGGGTAGGTTGGGTGGAAGGGGTGTTGTTGTTCTGGTGTTTTTTTTGAGACAGGGTCTCCCTGTAGTCCCAGCTGGCCTGGAACTCACAGAGATCCCCCTGCATCTGCCTCCCAAGTGCTAGGATTAAAGGCTTGTGCCACCACACCCAGTGATTTTTTTTTCTTTTTTTTTTTTTTAATGTAAGGAAAACTATTTTTTTCTTTTTTAGTAAATACAATACCACATTACTTGATTTTCTATAAAAATAAGAACCTTAAAACATACATCAACTTGCTATGTAATTTAGGAATATAAAGTAATTTTTCTTTTTACCTGCATGCAACTCTACTGTTAAAATGTGAATCCCTGGGGCTGGAGAGAAAGCCTAGCAGTTAAGAGCAGCGACCACTCTTGCAGAGGACCCGGGTTCGATCCCCAGCACCCACATGGTGGCTAAGAACCATCTGTAACTCCAATTCCAGGAGAACTCCAGTTCCAGGGGAACCGGACACCCTCTTCTGACCTCTGAGGCATTGCACGACCCGGGTGCACAGACCTCCATGCAGACAGTACACTCATACACATACAAAAATAAATAAAATTAAAAAAAATTTGAATCCCTAAATATGTTTTGGAATTAACCTATAGTTTATTTTCAGACGTCGTAATTTTGGTGTATGCGTGGAGTGTATATAGGCATATTTTGGAGCAACATAAAATTAAAGGGGACAACAACAAAAAATACTTGTTCAAAGAAGTGACTGAAACAGTAAACTTCTGCCCAAAACAGTAAACTTCCATATTGAAAAATTTTAAAAGACTGAGAAAAAGATGTAAGACATGTATGGCAGAATGGACAAGTTCTGCAAGGTAGGGGGAAGGGTCTAACTTTTATTAAGAAATGTATGAAATGCACAAAAGTTCACTAAAAATTTAAGGAAAAAATAAAAATTAATTTTAAAAAGTATCTGTTGTTGAAAATCTGGTGACCAAAGCTGGGTGTGACAGTGCACATCTGTAACCCCAGTGACGGGGAGCAGAAGCATGCAGAGCCAGGGGGCTTGCTGGCCATCTAGTCTAGCTAAAACAACAAGCTCCAAGTTCACTGCGAGACCCTATCTCAAAAGGATAAAATGGAGGGGGATGGGCTGGAGAGATGGCTCAGCGATTAAGAGCACTGGCTACTCTCGCAGAGGACCTGGGTTGGATTCCCAGCACCCACATGGTGGCTAACAACCAGGGAATCTGATGCCCTCTTCTGACCTCCACAGGCACTGCATAACACAGGTGCACTTACACACATGCAGGCAATACACTCATTCACATAAAATAAAAGTAATAAGTAAAAAAAATGTTAAAGATGAATGGTGATAGAAGAAGCCACCTGGTGTTGACTTCTGACCTCCATATGTGTACACATACATGTACACATACATGTACACATAGGCAAACATACACACATGCACACCCACATACTGTGCACACGCACTAGAAAAAAATTTTTAATTTGATATCCACAGACTTTAGCTTAACACACGACAGATCTAAATCAAAAGATGAACAGATCAGCTAAGGTCAAACACAAAAGAAGGAATAATTTAAAAATAGCTATTTGCTCCCTGGCTCTAGTCTAGTGTGTTTTCTGTTATACTAGTTGTTATGAACATCTTCCCACACTCAAATGAGGCCAAAAAATAGAACCTTGGATTTTATTATAGTTGGCTAAAAAGAACTCTGGTCCCAGACATCACACACATCACACACACACACACACACACACACACACACGCACACACACACACACACACACATATACACTACCAACAGGAATACTAATCACAAAGGTTCCAGGGCTCAGTTGTACCTGGCATATGTGTATTATAAGCAATGTGACCAAAGAATCATTCTGACCTGTGTAATCAACCTTAGATGGAATGAAACAGTGACAGTTATTTACACTGCCCTATTTGTCTTACTGTGTCTCCAAAGACAGGTATATCTACAACAGAATATTAGTTTTGCTGAGTTAGATGAATAGAAAAGAATATCGGTTGGTAAAGAATATGAGTACATAGGTATATAAAATACGTCTACAAACCAAACATTTGCTGATAATAAATCATAAATTTATTTTAAAACAATTGTCATATGTAAAATTTTACCATTTTCTAAAAATGAAAACAATTTTGCCTACAAATGAGTGTGCTTGTTTATTTTTATGTAAAGAATGAAACCTTGATGGCTGAAGAGATAGCTCAGCTTTAACAGCACTGGCTGCTCTTGCAGAAGACCCAGCTCAGCTCCCAACACCCACATAATGTCTAAGAAGTGTCTGTAACTCCCAACACCCTCTTTTGGGCCCTGTGGGCATTGCATGCACATGAAATGCATGCATGCAGGCAAAACATTCATACACCAAAAATAAAATTTTTAATTGGGTCTTTTTGAGACAGGGTCTCCCCGTAGCCCCAGCTGGCCTGGAACTCACTATGTAGACCAGGCTGGCCTTGAACCCACAGAGATCCACCTGCCTCTGCCTCCTGAGTGCTGGGATTAAAGTCGTGTGCCACCATACTCAGCCTCTAAATTTTTTTTAAATAATGAAATCTTGGCAGAATATTTGATACTATAAGATATAGAGCATCTTCAACATTTTTTAGAGTTGATCAATATGTCTTTTGTAGAACTGTCAATCTTGAGAACATCACTTCTCATAAATACATAGTCCAAAATGGCAGAAGTATGTTTAGAGCCATTTCAGAAATTGTTGGAAATTTTGTCCTAATCCTAAGCCAAAATTCATTGAATTATTTTTTATGAAACTTGACTCGGTAATTCAAATAGCAATTTTTAAAATCAAGCATTCTAACACAGTACAACCCAAAGATGTACTACTTTGAACTTACATGCTGAGAAATTATGCTGTGAAAATATTTGAAGACTTTGCTTTCTGTAATTAAACCATTAGTTTCTGTAAGATCAGAAAACACTGTGATTTTAACAGTAAAACCACTGTGGTTTTTACTATAGAATACTGTGGACTCTAAGGCAAAGTGTTTAAGGCAGCGTTGGCCGGTATTCTGTGACATGATGCTACATACACTGCAAAGTGCATGTGTGTTGGAGCCAGGGCTACAGGGAAGTCACACAGCACAACATTGGCAAGCACTGCATCCAATACCTTGGATTCATTGCAAGTTTAATTTTGAATTAATTTTTGCTTATTGCACATATTAAAGCCTTTGATTGGTGGAAAATATTTTGCAACTCCCACTTTCAATTACACGCCCTATGTAGAGTAATAACCCACAGTTTAAAAGAAGCTGGGCAATAAGTGCACAATTATTCCTGACTCTAATATGGGGAGAAAGAAACAAGTGAGATAATTTGATGGTAAAATAAAGCGAAACTTGGAAACTGAGATGTACAGTGGATGTTTGTGTTATGTGCAATATAGTGTTATGTTTGTTGTGTTATGTGCAATACAGTGTTCTTTCCTTCATCCTGAAAAGAAAGCTTTAGCTTAAAAAAAACTGTGTTAAAGGGTGCAGAGACACCTCAGCAGTTAAGAGAACTGGTTGCTCTGACAGTGGATCCAGGTTTGGTTCCCAACATCTGCATGAGAGCTAACAACCTAACTCTAATTCCAGGGTGTCTGACACCCTCTTTCGGGTTCCACAGGTGTTGCACACATGTGATGTACTTACATACATAGGGACAAAACACTTGTATAAACAAATAAATAAACAAACAAACAAACAAATGCCCTGCATTAAGTTGGTATGTGACACATGCTTGTTATTTCAGCATCTGAGAGGTGGAGGCAAGAAGATCAGAAGGTCAAGGTCATCCTCACCTACAGAATTTGAGGGCAGCCTATGTTACATGGTACCTTGTTTAAAGAAAAAAATAAAAACCTCGCAGCATTTTTCAAACATTTGGGATTATAATTGTGATTTTTAACATGTCAAAATTTGTGAGATTTTCCTATACAAAGGAGAGACTAGGTACATACAGGGATGCCAGAATGAGAACCAACTACATTTGGGTTAAAAAGAAAGTGTAAGACTTAGAAGAAAGGCCTGACAGCAGCTAGAGGGAAATGAAAACTTTGTCCCCCACACCCCTAGTCCAGTACCATTCCATCCACCCCAGCCGTGAGATTTGGTTTGTTGGTTTTGTTTTTTTTTTTTTTTGCTGGGAGATTGGCACATGAGACACACGCCCTGGAAACTCAGAGGCAGTGTCAACCATGCCTGCCATTTTAAACATGGGTATCCAATCAAACCTCCTACCCATTGTCCCATTTGAACCTCCTAAAAAGCTTAGTGAGAGGCACTATTATGGGCACTTTACAGATAGGGAACTGAGGCCCCAAGCAACCTCAGAGTGCCAAAGTGGACTTGTGAAACAAATGACAGCCGCCTTCCTCATCTTTAGAGAGTTCCAGAGAAGTTGTTCTGGAGATACTAGCCAGAAGCCTAAACACTGACACCAGCAAAGAAGCCCTACATGAGCCTTCTGAGGTGTTCTGAATGTGCTGAGGGGTCAGAGCCCTGGCTTTCCACCAGCTAGACCTCACTCCTCCTCTTAAATCGTCTCTCTCCCTTGCCAGGCATTTGGTCTCCTTCACCATCCTCATAATCCCTCCAAAATCACCATTTTCCCCTGTCCCTCTCCCCTCTCTCTCGGTTTGTTGTGCTTTTGTTTTGTAGGCAGTCATTGTGTGAATTGAACTTTGGGTCCTTCGCCACAGATGGCAAAACCTCGCAACCCTTTTTTGTTTGACGACAGAAGCCCTGACATGCCTGCCAATTCACTATGTACACCAGGACTAGCCCTGATCATGTGAATCCTCCTGCTTCTGACTCCCTAGGACTCAAGATAGTTCTGGGCCATGATCCTGGTTCCCTGCTCCCTTTCCTAATGGCATTATTTAAAAAACAAACAAAACTTTATTTTTGTGCGTAGAGTGCTTTGTCTGCATGTGGTTCCAGTCTGTGTGCAATGCCTGCAGAGGCCAGAAAGGGCACTGGGACCTCCTGGAATGGAATTAGTAACATTTTGCAGGCTCATCATGCTGTTGCTAGGAGACCAACCTGGGTCCTCTGGAAGAGCAGAGGGTGCTCTGTAACCACTGAGTCATCTCTCAGGTCCATGTCATTACTTTGTAAGTTATTGCAACTCCCGGAGAAAGTGGCTTACAAAGATACTGCACTATAATTTCTTGGCAAATACTTGTGTCCTGTGTGTCTGTGAGTTGTTGCCAATGTGTGTGTGTGTGTGCAGGGACAGTGTGGGTGTATGTGTGTGCAATGTTTATGGTCAATGTGTTACCTGTGCATGTTGTGTGCCATGTGTGGGAGGCCAGGGGACTAGTTTTGGGTCTTGTTCCTCAGAAGGCACAGTCCAGCTATATTTTGTTTGTTTGTTTTTTGAGAAAAGGTCTCTCGTGAGTCCAGACCTGTCCTGAGTAGCTCCAGGGGTTCCAACTGGCTCTACCCTCTCCAAGGCTGGGGATACAATCATGCTCAACTACAGCTTCTGTTTAATGGATTTCGGGGATCAGACATTGGGCCCTCACACTTGCTCAGGCTATGTCCCCAGTCCTATACTTGTAAAACTCTAGAAGCCAATAAGAAAGAGTGCTTCTACACAAAACACAGGACAGGTACTGGTAAAAACAAAAAAATATTACAAGTCTTGCATAAGATGGAGATCAAGCATATGTTTTTGAATTTCTCAGAAACCAGCCCAAAGGGGAAACCTATGTCCACACAATTGATGCAGATCTTTTTCAGTACAGGCACAATCATCCCTCATTCTAATACAAGAAAGTCCCTTCTCCCCAGAGTCTTCCGAAGAATGTACTGTGGTATGTAGTGAGCACGATCCTCAGCAGTGTTTTAGAATGAATTCCCTGAAAATTCTCCCCAGGCTCATCCTTATTTATTCAGCGTGGTCCACGATACTTTATTTATCCAACATTTAACAAATAACAGTGGTGTGCTTATTGTAAGCCAAGCATTGTTCTAAGCCTGAGGGACACACTGATGAACAAGACAAGTATCGACCCTGCTCCCATGAGATGACACAGTCAGATGGCGTCCAACCAAGGATCCAGTCAAAAGGTTCAAACTAGGGACAGGAAAGGTGTAGAAATGTCACTCCCAGATGGCAGCTTCAAGAGAGCTAACGGCATTCGGTGTGAGATTCCCGAAAGAAAACCCTGGGCCAAGCTTGGCTTCTAGGCTCAATTAGTATACACACACCACACACACACACACACACACACACACACACACACACATATTTCATTGCTTTTTTAACGGTATATTTTAAGTTTATTGTTTTATTTTTTTTTTTTGGTTTTGACCTCTTCTCTTGCTTTTCATCAAAATTGTCTCTACCATCTGTTAGGCCTGCTGGTTTAAAGTGGGATGGATTGATGGAATGAGGATGGATGGATAATGGATGGAATGATTACCATATCCTCAGCAATCCCTTGTAACTATATGGCATAGTCCTTTAAACTTTGCTCATGTTTATGATTTTCTTTTTTTTTTTTTTGGTCTTTTTGAGACAGGGTCTCCCCTTAGTCCCAGCGGCCGGAACTAACTAGGTAGACCAGGGCTGGCCATGAACTCACAGAGATCCACCTGCCCTGCCTCCCGAGTGCTGAGATTAAAGGATTCACCACCATGCCGGCTATAATGAATATGCTTTTAAACAGTAAAATTCCTCCTCACACAGCAACTGTCTCTTTGAGATTCTCTCCCCAGTATGAGATGCCCAAAGGGGAGAAAAGGTCTTTTTCAGATTTCCAAGGTTAATTTTTTTTTTTAAAGTTGAGGGCCAGTCCTCAGTAATCTTCTTCGTGTAGATTCAAGACTGTAACTTTCTTTCATTCTCAGGGAGATCAAATGAAACTCATTCCAGCAGGCCGATCCCAGACATTCCACAGCTATCTGCAATGCCAGGGAATGGACAACCTATGAAAGGCAATACCCAGAAGACTTCAGGCTTCTCCATGTGCCAATTCCTAACTCAGAAAAGGGAAGGGAGGAACTGAAAGCTAAGAAATTATAGAAGGGGAGGCTGGAGAGATACACCTAAGCGGTTTAAGAGCACCGGACTGCTTTGCAGAGGACCCTGTTTGGTCCCACCACACCCACATAGCAGTTGAAGAACTGTCTAGTAACTCTCCAGCTCTAGGAGACTAACCAGTTCCAGGGAATCCGACACCCTCTCTGACCTCCGCGGCAATTGCACGACACGAGTGCAACAACCTACCTGCATTGCAGACAGTACAGTTCTACACACATACAGAAAATAATTAAAAATAATTAAAAAAAGAACTTGTAGAAGAGATAAAAAGTTCAAAGTGGTCACATTGTGAAAAAGATGCATCAATCAGCCAGAGAATGTAAGAGGAAGGGAAAGAAAAAAGCACACAAAAAACATCCTACTCCTATGCTTCGTACTGCACAGGAAGCTGGCGCAAGCAGATCCCCTTCATTGTTTGGAATGCTTGCTTTATGCAATCTGTTTTAATGTGTTGAAAGCTTTTATAAAAGGTGACCTGCAATATAAACTGTGATTTCCAAAGCTCCAAGTGCTTGTAGCTCAGGATTCAGAATATTAGANTTTTTTTTTTATTTCTTTTTATTTTTACATGTATGAATGTACTGTCTGCATGCATGTCTGCGCATCCCTGTCGTGCAATGCCTCGGAGGTCAGAAGAGGGTGTCAGATTCCCCTGGAACTGGAGTTAAAGACGGTTCTCAGCCGCCATGTGGGTGCTAGGGATCGAACCCGGGTCCTCTGCAAGAGCAGCCGGCGCTCTTAACTGCTAGGCCATCTCTCCAGCCCCCAGCCCCAGCATCTTATTCTTATTCTGAGAAAATTTTTCCTGTATGCCCAGTGTGTGTGTGGAAAAGGGGCGACCTGGGACTAGCAATGAGAGCCCTGTCCAGTGCCTTTGTCCTGATTCACTATCACCACCACGTGACTGAGACTCTGAAATATCTCTGGGGAATTCGGGACTTAAAGTAGTATGAGTTCAGGTATTCATTATTTTTGTTTTGGTGTCACCCAAATAGTTTATAGGGACAAGTTGAGGGAGGAATTAGTATCTGGGCCCATGGCTACCGAGGGTTTGAGTTCACTACAGCAAAGAAGGCATGAAGGTCCTGCTCAGTTCAGCATGGCAGACGAGAATCACAGAGCATGGCAGGGACCAGAGGGCAGGTATCACTTTTTTTTATTTATTATGTGTATGAGCGTACTGTCTGCCTGCAGGTTTATGCACCCGTGTCGTGCAATGCTGCGAAGGTCAGAAGAGGGCGAACTGGAACTGGAGTTAAAGACGGTTCTTAGCTGCCGTGTGGGTGCAGAGGATCGAACCCCATCCTCTGCAAGAGCAGTCGGCGCTCCCAACCACTAGGCAATCTCTCCAGCCCCAGGTATCACTTTCAAAGGCCAAGTTCTCTTGCTTCTACCAGCCAGGCCCCACCTCTCAAAGTTTGTAGGGCCTCCCTGCAAATTGCGCCTGTGCTGGAGACCAAGCTTTGTAAACATGAACGTTTTCAGATTCCGACCACAGCAGTTAAAGATCTCTGACCTGTTTGTCTTTTGATTTCCTGGCATTCCAGCCACTGACCCAGCAAATTGTTTCTGGTCTTTTCTAGCGGGAGGGACCTTCCTTGCATTTCTTCACATATACTAACCCCCTTTCTTGATTGACTTTTCATCCTTTCAGTCTTTATTTCTACCTTCCCAGCTTCCTACTTATCCTGTACAGCCTTAACTCAAATGCTAACTTCTAGGGTTCATATAATTCCCTCTCATAGAAAATTTGGGAACCACTATTGTTTCCAGAAAAATCCTGTCCTAGCTTCTACCTATCTTTCTAATAGCCTTTTTTTCCTGTCCCTAAGAATTTGGGAAGGTCCAGATTCCTATTAGCAATAGTCATGTGGTTGTGGCTCAACGCCTCCTGGAAGAATTGTGTTAGTTCATCCTGGGGCATGCTGGCACCTGTTGAATCTTGAGCTTGTCCTCTGGGGCAGTGGCCATGGTAATGCTGCCCAAAGGAAATAGCACCCCTCTTGGTTTCCTTTTCCCTATTAGTGCATTAAAAATCTTTATAACAAGATAAAGATGCTTGGAAAGAAGGAAGTAGAGCCCCCTCAGTGAGAGTCTGGGGACGGAATGACTTGCAGGTGGGTTTCATGTGAAAAGTCAGTGAGAAAAATGTTAGTAAGTCACTGACGCTCTAAATCCTCACCGCGTACGAACTCGTTTTATGGGATTATGCATTAGCAGGTTCTTTTTCACTTTGAATAGGTGAGAGCTTTTACAGTCTGTGTTATGTTCAATCTTCCTTCTTGGGGCTTAGGATGTAGCTCTGTTGGTAGAGCACTTGCTTGGCAAACACAAAGCCCTAGATTTGATCCTAGCATCACCTGAAACTGGGCGTGGTCATGCATGCTTGGATGCTTGTTCTCGTAATCCCAGTACTCAGGAGGCAGAGGCAGGAGAATGAGAAGACCAAAGTCATTCCCCGCTACAGTGTGAGTTTGAGGCCTGCTTGAGATACATGAAATCCTGCCTTGAAAACAAATAAAACCTCAAAACCAGCTGGGCGTGGTGGCACTTGCCTTTAATCCCAGCACTCGAGAGGCAGAGGCAGGCATATCTCTGTGAGTTCAAGGCCAGCCTGGTCTACATAGTGAGTTCCAGGCTAGCTGAGACTAAAGGGAGACCCTGTCTCAAAAAGAACAACAACAACAAAAAAAAACCTCCCCCAAACCTCCCAAACAGGCTAGAGAGATGGCTAAGTAGTTAAGAACACTTACTACTTCTGCAGAGGACCTGAGTCCAGTTCTCAGAACCCACATGCAGAAGCTCATAACTACCTGTAACTTCCTGGAGCCCCAGGGTAGCCAATGGCCCTTTTGTCCTCTGTGGACATCTGCACTCATGTGCTCCCCCCATAACACATAATTAAAAATAAAATCTTAAAAAGAATACCCAAAACAACAACTAAAATCAAATCTTCCTCTGCCTTGAAGAAGCCAGGCTACTGCTCCAGGCTGCTCAGATGAAGCCTTGACTGGGCTAAATCTGACATAATAAAGATAGGGATTCAAAGACAAGACAAGAAAAGAAAATGATTTAGAAAGGAACCGAACAGAAATTATAATTATCCTCAGGTTGCTAAATCTTTATTAGCCCCCTGCTGAGCTGTTGTTCTGTAACAAACTTAGATTACCCAAAGACAATGCTTAAAAGCCACTTTAACTAAATTAGCAAGCATGGAAAAACTTGACTCAGAATATATATTTGTCTGCTCTTCCCCCTGAACAATTTCTGTCAAGAAATTCCATGAAAATTGAGGTCAAAAAAGACTGATGAGGAACAAAGATGTTTTTAGCAAGCCATCAAATATTTGATGTTGCTCAGTATGAAGGAATGATGTTTAATCACTCCTCTAACTAAGGGGACTGACTGTCGTGGTTTACACCTGTGTTCATGGTAGAATGATTAGTTAACATCAACCTTCACTGTTAAAACTGTTCCAGTCTGAGAAGTGACGTTAGGAAGTCATCCCGAGGTCAACTTCACAAGTGAACACATGGGTGGGTGCACCCACAAACATGTGAACATATGTACACATCACCCCCCACACACATACACATGCGCACACATAAAAAATGTGTTCTAACATTGTCAATAAATTGCATGATCATCTGATGTTGAGGAGATGTCTTAGCCCTTAAAGTGCTTTCTGGGTAAGGATGGGGACTCACATTTGATTCCCAGAGTCCATATAAAAGATGCTGGAGAGATGGCTCAGTGGTTAAGAGCACTGGCTGCTCTAGCAGAGGATTTGGGTTTGAATTCCAGCACCCACATGGTGGTTAACAGCCATCCCTAACTCCAGTTCCAAGGGATCCAACACCCTCTTCTGACCACTGCGGGCATTGAACATGCCTGACACTTGTACACATAAAATGGAAATAATAAGTAAAATATTATAAAAGATGCCAGGCATGGTGGTGGGTGTTGGTAATCTTAGCACTAGATAGGCAGAAATGTGAATCTCTAGGACTCATTGGCCAGACAGCTTCACCCACTGGGTGAACTCCTGGCCAGTGGGAAACCCTGTCTGAGAAAAAATAAAAGGTGGATGTTTCAGAGGAACAACACTCCAAGTTGTCCTCTGGCCTCCACATGCATACATGTGCACACACGTGTGCAGCCACCTGATCACACACTCATGCGCACATTCACACACAATATGTATGATGATTCTAGATCTATATTGAGAAAATTTAATTTCCTGGAAGGTGTAGGTAGTGACGTCACAAACAAATCTCTTTTAGAAGGGATGGTACAATGAATGGGGCTGGAGAGGTGGCTCAGCAGTCAAGAGCACTTGCACAAGACCACGGTTCAAATCCCAGCACTCATATGATGGGTAACAACTGTAGCTCCAGTTCTAGGGGATCTGAGACCCTCTGCTGGCACTGCATGACACAGGTGCACTTACATATATGCACACAATACATGCATACACATAAAATAAAAATAAAACAAATGAACTTTTAAAAAAGAGAAATGGGCCAGGCATGGTGGCACATGCCTGTAATCCCAGCACTTGGAGGCAGAGGCAGGTGGATCTCTGTGAGTTCAAGGCCAGCCTGGTCTTGAAAACTACATAGTAGTTTTCCAGGGCAGCTGGGACTACAGGGAGACCCTGTCTCAAAAAGACCAAAAAAATATAGAAATGGTCCAAAAGTTTAAGACCTCAAACTGTGAAACCTTTCTTTCTTTCTTTCTTTCTTTCTTTCTTTCTTTCTTTCTTTTTCCTTCCTTCCTTCCTTCCTTTCTTTCTTTCTTTCTTTCTTTCTTTTCTTTGTCTTTTTTGAGACAGGGTCTTTCTGTAGCCCCAGCAGTCCTGGAACTCACTATGAAGACCAGAATGGCCTTGAACTCACAGAGATCCACCTGCCTCTGCCTCCCAAGTGCTGGGATTAAAGGTGTGCACCACCACACTGTCCTCAGACTCACTATATAGTCTAGCATGACTTCAAACTCATGGTAATTCTCCTGCTTCAGTCTCTTGAGTGCTGAGATTGCAAACATGTGCCACCACGCCCTGCTTCATCCTTCTTTGTGGTTGAATAATACTCCATCCATTATATAATATTTAATATATATAATCTCATATATATTGTCATCATCTACTTCTATCATCTATATTACTGGCTATCGAATTTCCTTTTCCATTCATCCATTGACAGGCACCTAGGCTGATTCTATAACTTGGCTACTGTGCATAAATGCTGCCAATAAATAAGGTTGTGCAGGTAGTCTCTATGTATGCTGACTATGCTGCATGATAGAATACAAAATTCTCTTACTACATACAGTGTTACACATATTGCTCATCATAAAAGATATCCTTTAATTTTCAAGAATCACACCTATGTTGCTATATTTTACCACTGCTTATTTGTTCTCTTGGAGCTTTTTGCCATATCGAAGGATGATCCTTCCTTCCTTTAGGGTGTGTGTGTGTGTGTGTGTGTGTGTGCCATCAGGCATGCATGGAAGCCCAAGGACAACTTGGATGTCAGTACTTTCCTTCCACTTGTTTAAGACAGAACCTCAAGCTGATATGGGGATGCTCCTGTTTCTGCAGCCATGTTCCCACAGGAATGCTGGGATAACAGCCACTCAAGCTTTTAGATGGATTCTAGGGATTCAGGTCCTCATGCTTATTGTAGTAAGCACTTTTGCCCACTGAGCTGTCTTCCCAGTCCAAGGATGGTTTTAGACTCTAACCCTGGGTCTGTCCCTCATCCACCTGTAAGGGGGCAGGGCTAAAGGAACTTTGTGAAGTTAGGCAGGGGGTTTGCCTATTGGCCTTTAGATTCCTCCCACACAGAAGGTCTATGATATTTTAAAACAGAGCACTTCAATGCATATACAATAAAAAGATATGACCATGGTCATATCAGGTCTAGCTTTCACATATCAGATGAGCTGAGTTTGACCCTCAGCTCTGACCAACAGAAAGTTAAGTGGCTGTCAGTGGGTTGCTTAAACACTCTGGGTTTCTTTCCCCATGCACTACAGAGCTCCTGTGTCTCTCTCTCTTCTGTAATGCTGAGTGAAGCTCAAATTGGGGGTGTCTGAAGGAGGGGTGACCCTCTTTGGGGGAGACAGGCAGTTGTCATCCTGCTGTTATGCTGGAGAGTAAACAGTTGGGGATTTGGAGGTGCCTTTCAGAAGGAGAGCTGGCAAGCGTTCGATTTTCCTGTCACAGCTCTCTCTATCTTCCCTACTTTTAGAACACTCTGATTTTCTTTTGGGGGAATTCTGTGTTTTCTCATGCAAGCTTTGCATTCTTCATTTATAAAATGGGGACAGTTATAGAACCTGGCATGGATACTGAGTACATGAAGTTCCTAGGACAATTTCAGGTTGATTGTGACCAAGACCAGTATGACATCCAATGAAGGCCATGCACATTTGAGTCCCTTGCCTTGCTCTGCCCAACCATGGACCACTCTTCACCACTTGGAATTTTTCTGTCTTAGAAAAACTGTGCCACCATTTAGCTTTTACTAGAAAGGCAAAATTCTTTCTGGGCTGAGTGTTGGAACTAAGGCAATGAAGCCAGATCCTCTCTGGCCCATGAAGTTCAAATTAATTAATCCACTCATTGAGCAAATGTTTATTGATGTCTCTGTGTCAGACAATGTATGATAAGTCTTTCTTGTAGGTTGTAGGGTTTATCCTGGTGTTGATATTGAGTTTTATTGCACTGTGGTCTGAGAGAATGCATGAGATTATTTCAATATTTTTGTATTTGTTGAGTTTTTCCCTGTGTCCCAGTATATGATCTATTTTGGAGAATGTTCCATGGGGTGCTCAGTAGAAAGTGTATTCTTTGGTGTTTGGGTGGAATATTCAATAGATGTCTGTGAGGTCCATTTGGTGTATTGTATCATTCAGTTCAGATGTCTCTCTGTTTATCCTTTGTCCTGTTGATCTGTCTAAAGGACTTAGTGGGGTATCGAAGTCCCCTACTATTAGTGTGCTGGGGTTAATCTGAGCCTTGAGATCCTGAAGAATTGTCTCTACAAAGTTTGGTGCACAGGCATTTGGTGCATATATATTCACGATTGTGAGATCGTCATCGTCGATTGTTCCTTTAATGAAGATATAATGGCCCTCTTTGTCTCTTTTGATTTCTTTTGCTTTGAAGTCTATTTTGTCTGATATTAGAATAGCAACACCTGCTTTCTTTTTGGTACCATTTGCTTGGAATGTTTTCTTCCATCCCTTCACCTTAAGTTGGTGCCTGTCCTTGAAATTGAGATGGGTTTCTTGCAGACAGCATATAGATGGATTTTGTTTCCTAATCCATTCTCC
>VZQC01015309.1:430687-676856 GCA_009823505.1 Rhizomys pruinosus | reverse complement strand
GTGTCGTGCAACGCCGCGGAGGTCAGAAGAGGGTATCGGATTCCCCTGGAACTGGAGTTCTCCTGGAATTGGAGTTTCAGACGGTTCTTAGCCGCCATGTGGGTGCTGGGGATCGAACCAGCGTCCTCTGTAAGAGCGGTCGGCGCTCTTAACCGCTAGGCTATCTCTCCAGCCCCGATGTTGAACACTTTTTAAGATGTTTGTCAGCCACCTTTACTTCCTCACTGGTGAAGTCTCTGTTCAGCTCTTTACTCCATCTTTCGAGTAGTCATTTGTCTTCTTCTTTGTTTTTTGAGTAGTTTATAGATTCTTGATGTTAATGCTCTGTCAGATGTATCACTGGTAAAGATTTCCTCCCACTCTGTGGGTTTTCTCTTCACCTCCTTGTTTCCGTTGATGTACAGAAGGTTTTGAGTTTTAATGAGGTCCCATTTGTTGACTGTTGACCTTACTTCCTGTGTAGCTGCTGTCTGATTTAGAAAGTCTTTTCCTATTCCTATGTCTTGTCGGTTGTTGCCAACTTTTTCTTCTTTCACCTTTAGGGTTTCAGGCTTCATGTTGAGATCTTTGATCCACTTAGAGTTGACTTTTGTACAGGGTGAGAGGTAGGGGTTTAATTTTGTTCTTCTACAGATGATGATCCAATTTTGCCAGCACCATTTGCTGAAGATGCTATCCTCCCTCCACTGAGGGTTTTTTGCCCCTTTGTCAAATATGAGGTAGCTGAAATTGTATGAGTTCAAGTTTGGATCTTCAATTTTGTTCCATTGGTCAATGGGTCTGTTTTTGTGCCAGTACCAGGCTGTCTTTATGACTATGGCCCTGAAATATAGTTTGAAGCCTGGTAGGGAAATCCCCCTGTATTTCATTTTCCACTCAGGGTTGCTTTAGCTATTGGGGGCTTTTGTTTTTCCATATGAATTTAAGGATTTTTTTCCAAGCCTGTGAAGAAGCTCATAGGGATTTTGATTGGGATTGCATTGAATCTATATATCAATTTGGGTAAAATGGACATTTTAAAAAAATTTTATTTATTTATTTTCTATGTGTATGAATGTACTGTCTGCATGCAGGTCTGTGCACCCGTGTCGTGCAATGCTGCGGAGGTCAGAAGAGGATGTCGGATTCCCCTGGAACTGGAGTTCTCCTGGAATTGGAGTTACGGACCATTCTCCACCGCCATATGGGTGCTGGGGATTGAACCCGGGTCCTCTGCAAGAGCGGTTGGCACTCTTAACCACTAGGTCATCTCTACAGCCCAAAATAGACATTTTTATTATATTAATTTTCCCAATCCATGAGCATGGGAGGTCTTTCCATCTTTTGATGTCATTTTCAATCTCCTTTTTCAGGTGTTTAAAAATTTTTTTGTAGAGATCTTTGTTGTCTTTGGTTAGGTTTGTTCCAAGGTGTTTTATTGTTTTTGAGTCTATTGTGAGTGGGAAGGTTTCCGTATATTCCTTCTTCAGTTGCTTGTTGTTGGTGTAAAGAAAGGCTACTGATTTTTCTAGGTTAATTTTGTAGCCTATCACTTTACTGAAAGTCTTTATTGTTTCTAGGAGTTTTCTGGTAGAGGTTTTAGCATCCCTTAGGTAAACTATCATATCATCTGCAAAAATGGATAGCTTAACTTCTTCTTTTCCAGTTAGTACTCCTTTAATTTCCTTCTCTTGTCTTGTTGCCTTAGCAAGTGTTTTGAGCACTATGTTGAAGAGGAGTGGTGATAGGGGACAGCCTTGCCAAGTTCCCACCTTTAAGGGTAATGGTTCCAATTTTTCTCCATTTAGGATGATGTTAGCAGTCGGTTTGCTATATATGGCTTTGATCATGTTGAGGAATGTTCCTTTCAGTCCTATTCCCTCTAGGACTTTAAACATGAAGGGATGCTGGATTTTGTCAAAGGCTTTTTCTGCACTCCTAAAATAATTGGAAACTGTAAAATTTGAAGTTCTCCATCTCAATATTGGTTTCAGCAAGAGCACCCCAATGATAACATCCCAAAATCTTCATTTTCAAATGGAAACATGGATGACTTAAAAAAAAAAAAAACACCTCAAAGGATTAAAGAAAATCCCTGCCTTGACATCAGTGATGGTCAAATTGTCTGAGAGACTCTCGTGCTGGTGGTGATCATGTGCTGCATGGCTTTTCCTAGACAGTAGACTGCTGTTCACTCCAGAAAGCAAGTGCAGTGACAGACGGAGAGATGAATCCACCCAGGTCCCACTTGGTGAACCAGTGTGCTTAATTGGGGTCAATTACAGGGGTATGCAGTGACAACTCGGAGTGTCCCCTTAGGCATCCTTCTCTTGTCTGTGCTCCAACCTCCTAAGGCCATGCGCAGTTGAGGGACAGGCTTGCACCACATGTGAGCACCTGTTCTAGTTTATTTCTTTTGTGATAAAACACTCCGGGGAAAAACAACTTAGCAGAGAAAAGATTTGAAAATTCCAGGTTACAGATTGTGTGTGTGTGTGTGTGTGTGTGTGTGTGTGTGTGTGTGTGTGTATGATCCTTACAGGGTTGTAGACTGGTCCCAATGGTCCTCTTATTTTATAAATTAGTCAAAGTGTAAGAGCTTCAGTATGTGTGTGTGTGGGGGGGTCACATGGCCAGAATTTCCACCTGTTTGCACTAGCTGTGAACCTATTTGGTATAGGATGGATTCTTGTGGGTCTGAGCAGGGGGACTTCCTGTGGTCTATGCAGGATGACTTCCTGTGGGTCTTACAGGGGCAGCTGCTGAGGTGAGGATGTGTCCTTTTCAGGGTTACCACAGGATATCAGGAAGAAGAAGGGAAGGAGCACTAGGAAGGGACAAAGGAAGGCTGGGGTGTGCTGGTGAGCAGCCCCGCCCCAGCAGCAGGCCCGTGTGGACACACTGTATTCTTTTTTTTTTTTTTTTTTTTTGGAGACAGGTCCCCTTGTAGCCCCAGCTGTCCTGGAACTCACTCTGTAGACCAGGCTGGCCTTGAACTCACAGAGATCCATCTGCCTCTGCCTCCCAAGTGCTAGGATTAAAGGTGCGTGCCACCAAGCCTGGCTCACACTGTGTTCTTCCTCTCAGAGCTATGGCATCTGGTATGGTCCTACCCATACTCTGTTCTTCATGGGAGACTATGTTAGTTTCTTCCTTGTTGCTGTGACAGACTATCTGACAAAGGCAACTTGAGAGTTTACTCTGGCTCACAGTCTGAGGGTACAGTTCATCATGGTCAGGAAGCCATTGTGGCAGGAGTGTGAGGCAGCTGGACACATGACATCCATAGTGGGGAAGGAGAGAGGGGTAGAACCTTGTGCTCAGCTCCCTCTTCCCTTTGTATTCAGTCAGCACCCCGGCCCATGGTCTCCCCATATCAATTACCCAGTTTGGAAATGCCCTTACAGATGTGTCCAGAGGTGAATCCTAGACCTTGACTATTTGATAATCACAAGCAGCCTAGCTGCCCTGCCTTCCCATGCATGGCTGTGTGCCCACCTCTGCCAGCTAGAGCCCCTGGGAGAGGTTTGAGAGTGCTCAATGCCAGAGTACTGCAATGTGTCCAGGACGGAGACAGGGAGTCTTGGACAGGCCCAGGCCCTTCCCGTAGGAAGGGAACCGCCCAAGGTGTGGACTCTGCAAGGATTTCAGTTCTAAAATCCTGACAGCTGGAGTCTGTGGAAAGTGGAGCCGGCTCTGTGTGAGAATCTGTTAATGTAATCTGTGGGTGGTTGTTGTGGCCACATCCATCCAGGATGTAAAGAATATTCTAGTTCCTACTAGAAACCACAGAAAGACAAGTATTCCTCAGGGTGTGGAAGGTGGAGGCAGGACTCACCCCTGCCTGGAGCCTCTCATCCTTCCCCCCTCCTGCTGTGCCTCCAGCTTAGAGGACCACACCCTAGCCTCTGGGAGGGGCATCAGAAACTGAGAGGTCACTGAATGGAAGATCTTGACACAGGTTGCCCTGTGAGAGGAGGCGGGCCCCATGACTGTGGTGAAGGGGGGTCATGTGGCCCCAGAGGTTGAGGTTTGAGTGATTTGGCCATAAGCCAGCAAGTGCCTTTAGCCACCCAGACTCAGAAAAGCAAGGCAGGCCTTTCCCTCAGCCTCCTGGGCGAGCTTAGCCTGCCAACACCCATTAGTGGTGTGACTCTGGGATTTGCAGCCTCTGAAACTATCTATCAGAAATGTCTGCTTTCCTCAAGGCTCCTTGTCTGTGGCTGCTCTGTGACAGCAGCGATTGGAGATCCATACGTGACACCCCCAACCTCGTCACTCATACGTCCTGGGTAGCAGCTCCTCTGTCACCTCACATCCTCGTCAGCACGGTCCCTAGGAGACACAACTGTGGATGTCTGTGGCTGCTCCTGAATTCAGATGAAGCCAGTCCACCCTGTGTTCTTTCCTGGGTCTTGCTTGTTTTGTGGAACCTAGGACAAACATGCTGTCTATTTTATTTGCATTGTTCTCACGCAGTAACAGGAAACCACTGTTCTCTTCTCAAGTGCTTTTCTGTGGTCATTTCTCACACATACCACGTACAGGGAGAGTCAGTGGCTCTCGAGGTGGCAGATGTGCAGTCTTATAGAAGTTGGTGGCACCTGAAGTGACATCACCAGGTCCTGCTGGCTCGTGGGAGAGTTCCAACCCTCTCCTCATTCTCGTGGCAGCAGCTACAGTCAGTATTTCTGGATCTGGCCACTCTGGGGGTGGGCAGCATTGTCTCACTATCTGCATTTCCATGATGAAAAAATGATGTTCATCCTGTTTGCGCTTGACCACTGGCCAGCCGCTTGCATCTTTTTTTTTTCTTTTTTTTTTGTGACTTGCCTCTTCAAGGCTTTTATTTTAATTGAACACTTTATCCTTTTCTTATTAATCTGTAGATATTCTTTATATATTGTGGGTGTGGGGTCTTCCTCAGGAAAAGTACTGCATTGACAACATGTTTCCATTTGTAGCTTGCTGATTTATTTTGAAAGTAATTGTGGCTTCTGAAGAACAGAAGTCTCTAATTTCAATCAAGTCCAATCTACTGATCTTTTCCTTTTTGTCAGTATTTGTTGATGTTATATGTGTCTGTCCATTAATGTTTGTGTGTGCACATGTATGTGTGGACTGTGTATGTGACTGCATGTGCACATATGCACATTGTGTATGTGGAGGCTGGAGGTCAACCTTGGCCATCTTTCTCGGGATATTGTCCACTTTGTGTATGAGACAGTCTCTTGCCAGCCTGGAATTCAGTGCTTCAGCTAGGGTGGCTGGTGAGCAAGGCCTGGGGCACCATTGCTGTCCCCCACGTGCTGGGATTACAGGTGTGTACCAGCACACCCTGTTTTCCCATGGGTTCTGGGAATTGAACTCAGATCCTAAGCTTACACTCCAGTCCTCTATCATCTGAGCCATCCCCCAGCCTGCCCATCTCCCATGTTTTACTCCAAGGGCATCAGTTCCATCGCTCTTAGAGAGAGAGCCAGCTGTTTCAGTCACCACTGCTCCAGACACCCTACTAAGACTCGAGAAGATGTTCCTTCCTCTGTGACAGTCTTAGATGAGCTTTGGATGATCCCATATATAGCTGTTCTGAAGCTCCCTCCCCTATCTTGCAGACATTTTCTATCTGGTCAGAAACGATCATCTCCCATACCCATGACAGTTGGAACAGGCACTCCCACTACACCTGTGCAGCCAGTTATATAACTAAGGAAAAAGTCAATGGTTAGACAACAAAAGGCTGTGCTGACTGGCTATGTAAGTGGGCCTCCTCTCAGTCTGTTTGGGTCACTCTGGAGAACTCCCAGCTGTGTCTTGTCACCCTCTGCTGAAACCTGAGTCTCACTGAAGATAGCAAGAGTGTGTTTTTTTTAATTATTATTATTATTATTATTATTATTATTTTATTTATTTCTGTATATGTATGAATGTACTGTCTGCATGTAGGTTTGTGCAGCCGTGTCGTGCAATGCCATGGAGGTCAGAAGAGGGCGTCGGATTCCCCTGGAACTGGAGTTCTCCTGGAATTGGAGTTTCAGACGGTTCTCAGCCGCCATGTGAGTGCTGGGGATCGAACCCGGGTCCTCTGCAAGAGCAGTCGGTGCTCTTAACCAACCGCTAGGCCATCTCTCCAGCCCCCCTTTAGGGTTGCAAGTTGCAGTCGGCCCCCAAACTGACTGGCCCGGCAACCTGGTGGAGACATGGTTAGAGGCAGGTGGAGACTGGAAGATGACAGCCTTAGAAGGTGGGGTGGTGTCCATGGGCTCATCCTCCATGGGCAAATGAGATGATGTCACTGCTCCCATGGATGGAAGAGCAGGAACCGGGCCAGAATGGACCCACAGACCAGGACACTGGGGGGACACATGCTCTGCCTCTGCTCATGTGTGCACACATTGTCCCTAGTAGAGGGGGGGTAGGGAACCTTGAGTGCAGGAGTGGCAGTGGACTCGGTGGCATTCGCAGCCCCCCTTGCTGCATGAGCATAGCTGTGGAAGGGCCAACACTCCCTGTGCTACCTGGGGACGATTGTAGAATAACTGCCTCAGAAGGGGGTGTGGTGTTCATGTCCATCCCTTCGGGCTCTGAAGATGACTCCCAGATCATGTCTTCCACAGCAGGGGATGCTGTGGTAGAAAGGCAGTGGGAGCACTTCCAGGGGGAGGGGCTAGTGCGGCATGGGGAAAGAAAGACCAAGAAGGGGATCAATGCACATGGGGTTGGGATTCCCTCCAGGAAGATGGCTCCCAGATCATGTCTTCACGACAGGGGATGCTGTGGTAGGAAAGCAGTGGGAGCACTTCCAGGGGGAAGGGGCTAGAGCAGGCATGGGGAAAGAGCAAGAAGGGGGATCATTGCACATTGGGGTTGGGGATTCTCCTGCTGGAGGGAGGACGGAAGGGCAAAGGTTCAGGACCAGGAGGTATAGGGTGGTGAGAAAGGGGAGGGGCCAAAGTTCTGGCCAGGTGAGCTGTGTCTTTGTTGGCATCAGGTAGAATCCCCAAACTGGGCTGGGGCCTAAAAGGAGGAAGAGAGTCAGAAGGGAAAGCCAAAGGAGAAATGGGGTTCGTGGGTAGACTAGGTATGAGGGAAGGGAGGACTGGGGGCCCCCCAGCCTGGGGTGCCAAGGACCTAGGGGCAGAAGCAGCTGGGCCAGAAACCCTGTTAATGTGCAGGGGCAGAAAGCCAGCTGCCCTCTGTAGGTCGAGGATGGGCAGGGCAGGCTGAGGGCAGTGCGGGCTGCCACCGCCTGGGTTTTAGGCTGCAGCACATCTACTTTGTCATCTGAGTTCTGGATGGCTTGACCCTTGGTGGCCCTTCTGCTGTCCAGTCCTTTCCCGTTGTCAATTCGTGGAATCTTGGGGGGGGGCATGTCACCTCGATCCCATTGCAGTTGTGGTGGCCCTGGAAGTGCAAGGCAGCTCTAATGTGGACGCTTTTCTCTTGCGGAGTCTCTTTAGTGCAGTACAGGAGCAGCACGGGTCCCTGGTGCACCAGCCTGAGGCTGCTGGCTCCGCCCCTTCTTCCATGACTCCTGGGACTCTACAGAGCCTAATAGGTCACTTAGTTCCAGTTTTTGCTTGAGAAAGTTCTGCAGTGTGGAACAGCTAGGGTGAGGCTTTCTCCTCAGCCACGTCAGCGCTCCTCCCTCTTCCCTCCTCCTCTTACTCCTCCCTCCTCTTCTCCTCCTGCCTCTCCTCCAATCTCCTCCTCCTCCTCTTCCTCCAACTCCTCCTCTTCCTCCTCCTCTTCCTTCCAGGATCTCCTCTTCCTCCTCTTCCCTCCTCCTCTTTTTCCTCCTCTCTCTTCTTCCAACTCCTCCTCCCTCCTCTTCATCCCTCTCCTCCTTTCCTCCAATTTTTAATTCTTTCTTTGGCTCTCATTCAGTTGCCCTTGAGCAAGGCGGAGGCCTGTGGCCCAATTCGAAGGGCTGTTGAGCCTGAGCCATCTGCACTCATGGGGCAGTCCAGAGAGCCTACTGCGCCCTGAAAGAGGGATCCCCCATGCTTCTTAAAGTGTGGAACATCCCCAAATTATACTGCTCCTGGGGCCCTGTAGTTGCTGGCCATCCAGAGGAGAACGATGGGCGTCTGGTCTCCATTGAGAGGCATGATTGCCCTGGCAGGCGCAACCTGATATCACCTGCTAGGCAGGGAAAGAGGCCCGGCCACAAGTGTGGGGGCAATGACCATGATAGGTCTGACAGCGACGGCGATGTGGGCAGCCACATTGCCCTGAAAACTTTCTCATTTAACTCATAACTGAGTGAACTAAAGAGCGGCACAACAGCCAAAGGAAAGAGTGAGCGGGCTGCAGCTCTCTGTATCCAGGCAAGGCCTGGTTCTTGTGACATCACTGCTGGAATCTGGAAAGTGTGACAGATGGGGTACGTGGGCTCGAGAGGGGAGGGGCGCTCAGGAGCCAGCAACCTGCAAGAGGCACACAGCTTAGGTTGACTTCCTAGCTGGGCCACTATGTGGGGGCCTGTGAGGACTATATTCTGACTCGCCAGAGCTCCTAAGTGGGGTTTTGGGCAGCACGAATCGGCTGAACAGCCCTGATGGGCAGGAGGTTAGATCTGCCAGACTTCCTGGCCACTTCTGTGCCAGGATCCAGAACTAAAGACTGGGTCCTGTAGTTTCTGGTGTCCAGGGGAAGTCTCGGGATACTGATCTGACTGGATGTTGCAGTCTGGCATCTCTTACTGACAGGCAGTTATGTGCTGAGATTGCACAGCTGCAATCCTACACGCCACCATGCAGAGCTCAAAACATGGCTTTTCAGAATCGCTAACTGAGATTTCAAATCTGTCCATCCCTATATCACGCATGTATAATCTCTGTCATTACCTCCATGTTCCACCTCCCAAATTACAAACCATCGTGTTAAAGACCAGATTATTTGTATTTTTTATTATTTTTTATTTTATATGTATGAGTGCCATGCACTGTGTGTAATAAGTGCATCCAATGCATGCCCATGGGAGTCAGGAGAAGGCGGCCTTGGATTACCAGGAATTGGAATTTAAAGATGGTGTAGCCCTATGTCCTGCCTGGGAATTGAACCTGGATCCTCTAACGTGCTGATGAACCATCTCTCCAGCCCCAAGAGACTAATTCGAACATTTTGAGCATTTTATAGAATTTCATACACGAGTACTTATATCATTTCTCCTGTCTCTTCTCCAAGCTGGCTTAACCATGTGCGACCACCAGCACAGCTCGCCTGCTCAATTTCTACTTTTTTTATGTTATTATATATAGTTATGCAAACACATATATAAACCTTTTGAGTCCAGTCTGTGGTACTCATAGCTTATGTGTGTAGGGATGACTACTTGGCATTGGAAACCCATCGGCTATCTCAAAGGACACAATTTAATTCTGAGCATGCTGATTAGGAATATTTTAAAAAATCTGTATTGGATTGCTCTTCTTGTATTGCTCTTCTCGGCATCCTATGGCTTGGACTATGCAGAGACCTGAGGTCTTCTTAGCATGACAGATGCTGCCTCAAGCCATGCTCAGTCCAGCTCAGCCCCGCTTCAGGCTCTGCATACTCTCTGATTGGTTTCACTGTCTGGGTTTGGTGACCGACCTCAGGGGGCCAAGGCGACTGCAGTGGGATGATGGGTGGTCAGAGAGGAAGAAGGAACCATCTGTCTTCCTCCCTGGTCCTGAGGCTCTGGCATGCAGCTTACAGTTTTAGCTAAAATTTATACCAGACTGAAAGACATGGCTCTTGAATGTACCACTGACTATTTTACTGGATGTGCACACCATGGTATCTCTCCACTCGAGAGATACGATATTTCCAACATCCTCCAATTTCCTTCTTGCCTTTTTTTTTTCTGTAATCGTGTATGGATGTAAGGTCAGAAGAGGGCGTCGGATTCCCCTGGAACTGGAGTTCTCCTGGAATTGGAGTTTCAGACGGTTCTCAGCCGCCATGTGGGTGCTGGGGATCAAACCTGGGTCCTCTGCCAGAGCAGTCGGTGCTCTTAACTGCTAGGCCATTTCTCCGAGTGTTTTTATTGATGGCCTGAGACCCTTATCATGGTAGAACAGGCTGAGCTGGTAACAGAGAACAGTCAGCTTTCCCAGCCCGAGAGCATCTATAGAGATAGAAGACAGATGAATAATAGTTCAGAGAGCAGAGTCAGGAGAGCAAGGGCTAGGGTTGGCAGAGAACTGGGGCTTGGGAAGGGCTGTGCAGTGCTAAGAAGGTGAAGCTTACTGAAAGCCAAGAGATTGCAGAGGGCCAAGAGCTATAAAGGCAGGGCTGCAAAGGGATTGGAGAATGGCTGGTCCCAGCTGCCAGAAGAGCTCAAGAGTTCCTGTGCGGTGACCACCAAAGTGGCTAGCACAGCTGTTAACACTGGGTACCGGGTGCTGGGCCACTGCCAGCCTGAGCTTAGCTTCCCTAGCTCCAAGGGAGGTACATTTTAGGTAGTTACAGTTTCCATCTGAACAGAGTGAAAGAACCCTGAGCTTATTGGTGATAAACTACTTTATTAACCACATTAAAATGGCCAAATTCTTATCCAATCTAAAAATGTTAAATATATTTTAAAGTTTATTCCTAGATGAAAAGAGAATTAAAATGAAATTGCAAGATAATTTGAAATCGATACAAATTGCAGGAATATTTTTGAAATGTGTCAAAAAATGATACTCAGAGCAAAATTTATAGTTTTAAATGCTTTCATTAGGAAATAAAAAAGACTTAAAAATAAATAATGCATTCACATCTATAAGTTAGGAAGAAATCAATCAAGAAAACGAACACTAGGAATGTAAGAAGAAGGAATTAAAGGCATACTCAGAAATTATTAGGTAAAATTGAAAAAATAGAATCAGGCTTGGTGGTGCATGTCTGAAATCCCAGCACTTGGAGAATGAGAATTGGGAGTTCAAGAAGCCAGCCTCAGCTTTATAGCAAGTTCAAGGCAGCCTGAGATTCCCCCTCCTTCCAGAAACACACACACACACACATACACACACACACACACACACACACACACACACCAAGTGTATATATGAAGAAGATACCAAAATAAAATTGAACAAAGGAATTGAGAAAATGGCTACGAACTAAATCAGTGAAATGTAAAGCAAAGATCAACAGTGTGAGCTAATAGAACAAAACAAATTCTAGTTCTTTGAAAATAACAAATAAAGCAGACAACCCAAGAAAAAAGAGAAAAAAGGACAAACAAAAATACTGCAAAGATCAAAAAGAGCTTTTGAAGATTACAGGGAAAATATGACCTTTTATGCTAATACAGAAAGTTGGGGCTGAAATGTAGCTCAGTTGGTAAAATACTTGCAAGTGCACACCATAGTAGAGGGAAAAAATACAAGTGAACCAAGCAACAAAAACTCCAAGAGATTCATTGTTGCTTGTGTGGAACTTTAAATTGCGGTCTTTTGCCCAGTATGTTTTCTACACATACATTTTTTAGTAGTAAATTATTTCAGTATTGTTTTTTAAAACAGAAAGGGTGTGAAACATAGCCACTCCTTAAATACAAAGTCTTTTGCAAGAATGTTAATACCAGCTTCACTTTAATAAATCCACAACACTATCAACAAGAAACTGATCTGGGAACACTGAGAATAGTACTCGGGAAAATCAAGTATTAATACATTCAGATATACAGACCAATGTCGTGGTATGCTTGGTCACCAGGTTTGGGGCATCTACATGGGTAGAACACATCAAATTTTGTAACTTGTCTAAGCATTTTGAACAGGATTAATTCTGCCAGGTCAGAGCTGCTGCAAAGTGTCTGTGGTCCTGAGTCAGCCTAGAGAGCCTGGGAGGGCAGTGGGTGACCTAGGTGTCCTCCTCTATTGTGGTCTGGTCCCCACTTCACAACACCACTTCTGTATGGATACTCATCGGAGTTTTAGTCTAATGGGGGCGGCAGCCATACTACTGTTATTTCTCTTCTGTTCTTCAATGTAGTGGTAAGCTGTGGGCCTGGGACCTTGAGTGGGCATGCTGTACTGCCAGTTCCCTCCACTCAGTGGTGCTGCAGGGCCCACCAATGCTGGAGTGCTGGGAGGGAAGTTGGTGGATGAGGAACTCCTCTCCCCAGAGCCCTTTGCTGTGCTGAGGGTCAACCCAGGAATAGGCCTGGGAATTTTGCACTTCCCATAGACCAGCTGCCTCCCATCAGGCCTGCCAACTTCAGTAGGAGACATGAGGCCTGCAAATCCTAGTTGGCTTGTGCTGCCACTAGCATGTTGGCCTGTTGGTGCAGTTAGTCCAACTGTGGCTGTTGAGGACAATGGATTCCTCAGAGACAAACAGCCGGCAGGCCACTGCTGCCCATTCAGCAATGCAGGGGTGAAGTGAGAGGGAGCCCCCTTAGGGTTGCAAGTTGCAGTCGGCCCCCAAACTGGCTGGCCCGGCAATCTGGTGGAGACATGGTCAGAGGCAGATGGAGACTGCAAGAGGACAGCCTTAGAAGGTGGGGTGGTGTCCATGGGCTCAAACTCCATGGGCAGATGAGATGATGTCACTGCTCCCATGGGTGGAAGAGCAGGAACCAGGCCAGAATGGACCCACAGACCAGGAGCACTGGCAGGAGACATGCTCTGCCTCTGCTCCCATGTGCACACATTGTCCCTAGTAGAGGTGGGGTAGGGAACCTTGAGTGCAGGAGTGGCAGTGGACTCGGTGGCATTCGCAGCCCCCCAGTGCTGCATGCAGCCATAGCTGTGGAAGGGCCAACAGCTCCCTGTGCTACCTGGGGACGATTGTAGAATAACTGCCTCAGAAGGGGGTGTGGTGTTCATGTCCATCCCTTCGGGCTCTGAAGATGACTCCCAGATCATGTCTTCACAGACAGGGGATGCTGTGGTAGGAAAGGCAGTGGGAGCACTTCCAGGGGGAGGGGCTAGAGCTGGCATGGGGAAAGAAAGACCAAGAAAGGGGATCAATGCACATTGGGGTTGGGGATTCCCTCCAGGAAGATGGCTCCCAGATCATGTCTTCACAGACAGGGGATGCTGTGGTAGGAAAGGCAGTGGGAGCACTTCCAGGGGGAGGGGCTAGAGCAGGCATGGGGAAAGAGCAAGAAGGGGGATCAATGCACATTGGGGTTGGGGATTCCCTCCTGCTGGAGGGAGGACGGAAGGGCAAAGGTTCAGGACCAGGAGGTATAGGGTGGTGAGAAAGGGGAGGGGCCAAAGTTCTGGCCAGGTGAGCTGTGTCTTTGTTGGCATCAGGTAGAATCCCCAAACTGGGCTGGGGCCTAAAAGGAGGAAGAGAGTCAGAAGGGAAAGCCAAAGGAGAAATGGGGTTCGTGGGTAGACTAGGTATGAGGGAAGGGAGGACTGGGGGCCCCCCAGCCTGGGGTGCCAAGGACCTAGGGGCAGAAGCAGCTGGGCCAGAAACCCTGTTAATGTGCAGGGGCAGAAAGCCAGCTGCCCTGCTGTAGGTCGGAGGATGGGCAGGGCAGGCTGAGGGGCAGTGCCAGCTGCCACCACCTGGGTTTTAGGCTGCAGGACCTCCACTTTGTCATCTGAGCTCTGGATGGCTTGACCCTTGGTGGCCCTTCTGCTGTCCAGTCCTTTCCCGTTGTCAATGCGTGGAATCTTGGGGGGGGGGCATGTCACCTGGATCCCACTGCAGTTGTGGTGGCCCTGGAGGTGGCAGAGGCAGCTCTAATGTGGACGCTTTTCTCTTGCGGAGTCTCTTTAGTGCAGGTACAGGAGCAGCACAGGTCCCTGGTGCACCAGCCTGAGGCTGCTGGCCCTGCCCCTTCTTCCATGACTCCTGGGACTCTACAGAGCCTAGAAGGTCACTTAGCTCCAGTTTTTGCTTGAGAAAGTTCTGCAGTGTGGAACAGCTAGGTGAGGCTTTCTCCTCCAGCCACTTCCAGGCCTCCTCCTCTTCCTCCTCCTCTTCATCCTCCTCCTCTTCATCCTCCTCCTCCTCCTCCAACTCCTCCTCCTCCTCTTCCTCCAACTCCTCCTCTTCCTCCTCCTCTTCCTCCAACTCCTCTTCCTCCTCTTCCTCCTCCTCTTCCTCCTCCTCTTCCTCCAACTCCTCCTCCTCCTCTTCATCCTCCTCCTCCTTCCTCCAATTTTTAATTCTTTCTTTGGCTCTCAATTCAGTTGCCCTTGAGCAAGGCGGAGGCCTGTGGCCCAATTCGAAGGGCTGTTGAGCCTGAGCCATCTGCACTCATGGGGCAGTCCAGAGAGCCGTACTGCGCCCTGAAAGAGGGATCCCCATGCTTCTTAAAGGCTGGAACATCCCCAAATTATACTGCCTCCTGGGGCCGCTGTAGTTGCTGGCCATCCAGGGAGAACGATGGGCGTCAGGTCTCCATAGAGGCAGATTCGCCCTGGCAGGCGCAACCTGATATCACCTGCTAGGCAGGGAAAGAGGCCCAGCCACAAGATGTGGCAGGCAATGACCATGATAGGTCTGACAGCGACGGCGATGTGGGCAGCCACATTGCCCTGAAAACTTTCTCATTTCACTCATAACTGAGTGAACTAGAGAGCGGCACAACAGCCAAAGGAGAAGGGAGTGGGCTGCAGCTACTCTGTATCCAGGCAAGGCCTGGTTCTTGTGACATCACCGCTGGAACCTGGAAAGTGTGACAGATGGGGTACGTGGGCTCGAGGGGGGAGGGGCGCTCAGGAGCCAGCAACCTGCAAGAGGCTACACAGCTTGGGTTGACTTCCTAGCTGGGCCACTATGTGGGGGCCTGTGAGGACTATATTCTGACTCGCCAGAGCTCCTAAGTGGGGTTTTGGGCAGAAATAGGCTGAAAGCCCTGATGGGCAGGAAGGTTAGATCCTGCCAGACTTCCTGGCACTTCTGTGCCAGGATCCAGACTAAGACTGGGTCCTGTAGTTTCTGGTGTCCAGGGGAAGTCTCGGGATACTGATCTGACTGGATGCTGCAGTCTGGCATCTCTTACTGACAGGCAGTTATGTGCTGAGATTGCACAGCTGCAATCCTACAGGCCACCATGCAGAGCTTCAAAACATGGCTTTTCAGATCGCTAACTGAGATTTCAAATCTGTCCATCCTATATCAAGCATGTATATCTCTGTCCATACCTCCATGTTCCACCTCCCAAATTACAACCTCGTGTTAAAGACAGATTATTTTTGTATTTTTTATTATTTTTATTTTATATGTATGAGTGCACCGCATGTGTGTAAGTAAGTGCATCCATATGCAGTGCCCATGGAGTCAGAAGGCGGCCTTGGATTACCCTGGAATTGGAATTAAGATGGTTGTTAGCTCCTATGTGCCTGCTGGGAATTGAACCTGGATCCTCCTAACTGCTGAGCCATCTCTCCAGCCCCAAAGACTAATTCGAACATTTTGAGCATTTATAGAATTTCATACATGAGTACTTTATATCATTTCTCCTGTCTCTTCCTCCAACTCCTTCCATGCACCCCCCACTCCCTCTCAATCTAATGACCTCTTCTTCAATTATTTTTACATATAGATGCACATACACATATATAAACCTTTTGAGTCCGTTTGGTGGTACTCATATGTTATGTGTGTAGGGATGACTACTTGGCATTGGATAACCCATCGGCTATCTCAAAGGACACATTTTAATTCTGAGCATGCTGATTAGGATATTTTAAAATCTGTATTGGGTTGCTCTTCTTGCAGTTGCTCTTCCGGCACCTATGGCTTGGACTATGCAGAGACCTGAGGTCGTCTTCTTAGCATGACAGATCCTGCCTCAAGCCATGCTCAGCCCAGCTCAGCCCCGCTTCAGGCTCTGCATACTCTCTGATTGGTTTCACTGTCTGGGTTTGGTGACCGACCTCAGGGGGCCAAGGGACTGCAGTGGGATGATGGGTGGTCAGAGAGGAAGAAGGAACCATCTGTCTTCCTCCCTGGTCCTGAGGCTCGGCATGCAGCTTACAGTTTTAGCTAAAATTTATACCTGATTGAAAGACATGGCTCTTGAATGTACCACTGACTATTTTACTGGATGTGCACACCATGGTATCTCTCCACCGAAGATACGATATTTCCAACACTTCTCAAATTTCCTTCTTGCCTTTTTTTTTTTCTGTATGTGTATGAATGTACTGTCTGCATGTAGGTCTGTGCACCCATGTCGTGCAATGCCGCGAAGTTCAGAAGAGGGTGTCAGATTCCCCTGGAACTGGAGTTCTCCTGGAATTGGCTGAGACGGTTCTCAGCTGCCATGTGGGTGCTGGGGATCGAACCAGGGTCCTCTGCAAGAGCAGTTGGCACTCTTAACCACTAGGCCATCTCTCCAGCCCCTCCTTCTTGCCTTTTTATAATCCATTCTCATCCTCCACTCCTCAGAGACTATTGTTTCTATTTTTCCCAGTCATTTTTCCATTCAGTTCTGATACTTCCTAAAAATGGAATCACAAAATATGTCTTCTTTTGTGTCCGGCTTTTTTCTCGATTCGTGAGCATCACCTATGTTATTATATCAGCAACTTATTTGTGTGTGTGTGTGTGTGTGTGTGTGTGTGTGTGTGTGTTCATGGGGTTCAGATGCACATATGTGTGCTGATATGGTACGTGTGTGTCCATGCAGGTAGAGGATAGAGGATAGCTAGGGTGTCATTCATTCCTCAAGAACACCATTTCCCTTTAGGAGAAAATATCTCTCAGTCTCAGACTCAGCACGTAGCCAAGGCTGGCTGGCGGGCAGCCCAAGAACCCTCACGTCTGCATCTCCAGTGCTGTGATGACAGGGACACAGCCTCACACATGCTTGTGTTTGATTGGTTGATGATTGATTGATTGATTGATTGACTGACTGATTTTATGTGGGTTCTAGGAATCAAGCACGGTCTTCATGCTTGTAAGACAAGTACTTCACTTACTGAGCTGCCTCCCCAGCCTTCACCTGCTTATTCTTTTTAGTGAAGCGTAAGATAGTCCACTTTCTGACAGAAGCAGTCTATCTGCCTTGGAACACTGGGCTCTTTCTATATGTTGGGTCTTAGGAACATTTTACTATATCATTCGTCTTGGCTAGGTACCTAGAGGAGGAATTCTGGGTTGCACAGAGAGCAAGATAAGTAACCTCCCCTCAGTGCGCTCACACTTCCCTACTGAGGGAGCAATGGACAGTGTAGAGTACAGGAGCAGGGATGGGTGTCCACAGGATCTGCGTGCTCCCAATGGATGCTACCCTGGTTGTTCATATCCACCAACTTGAAACAGAAGCAACAGCCTCCTTTCAATTGACACAACACACCACAGCCCAGGGTGTGATATTCTCCAAACAGAGGAGGGACCCTGCCAAGTCCTTACTGTCAGGGATTCCTTTACCACCACCTATGATGAAGGCCAAAGGCTCCATGGACCCTACGGCCTGGCCTGACAGCCAGCTTGTCCCTCTGGTTCTTCTGGCCGGTCTTTGGGCAGATGGCTTTTCCTGAAAGTCAAACCCAGTTGGAGGAATTGCTTTCTTGTCATGAGAATGACCTTGATTTTGCCAGGTTGCCTAGGGAGAATGGGGTCCTGGCAGAGGGTCCTGGGAAGCCTATGTGTTGGGATGCTTAGGCCAGGGCCTGGTGGAATCTGAGCTGTGGTTATGCTCATGTCACCAGGCTAGAAGACCATCTCTGAGGAAACCACCCACCAGCTTCCCCTGTGCGCACTTTGTTTCGCCTCCACACTGGCTTGATTCCGCCCTGAAGCAACGATGCTGCCCCTTTATTTTCCCATCTGGTGAACTTCAAATAGGCACCAGTATTTTTATTTATTTATACATATATTTTTTATCAAATCTAGACCCGTGTCCCCCCCATCCCCCCACCCCTCCAGAGCTCATGCGTTCTGCCAAACATGCTATTCATCTCTTTCTCGGTCTTTCTCAATATTCTGCATGGGGAAGTTAACTGTTCTAAGCAGAAGTTCACTGTTTCAGTCAGTTCTTTGATGCAGTCCTTTCTGTTGTTGTTTCCAATATGCATCACTTCCCACTGCTTTGGACAAAAGCTCAAGGGGCCATGCACAGGAAATACAACTGGGTAATTGGCACTAGCATCTGTAGATGAGGGATACCATTCTTCGTTTGTTTTTCTGGGACCATGTTACTTCACTCAGCATGATGTCCTCTAGTTCCAGCCATTTTCCTGCAAAGCTCATGATGTTGTCTTTCTTTATTGCTGCATAGAACTCCATTGTGTAGATGTAGCACATTTTCTCTATCCACTCATCAGTTGAGGGGCATTTGGATTGGTTCCAGCTCCTTGCTATTGTGAAGAGAGCTGCAATAAACATGGCCGTGCATATATCTCTGCGGTGGAGTGAGTCTTGAGGGTACATGCCTAGGAGTGGTATGGCTGGGTAGGGTGGCAAGTTCATTCCAAGTCTTCCAAGGGTTCTCCACACTGCTTTCCATAGTGGCTGTATGAGTTTACATTCCCACCAGCAGTGGATGAGTGTTCCCCTTTCCCCACAACCTCTCCAGCACTTGGTATCATTTGTTTTCTTGATCCTAGCCAGTCTTATTGGAGTAAGAAGATATCTTAAAGTGGTTTTGATTTGCATTTCCTTAATGATTAGTGATGTTGAACACTTCTTAAGGTGTTTCTCAGCCATCTCTAATTCCTCACTTGTGAAGTCTCTGTTCAACTCTTCCTTGTATTCCCTGGTGTCCCTTTGTCAGGGGCCTCAGCATGGGTTTATGGACCTCAGATGGCTGGGTGAGATTTCCACCTCCAGAAAGATGGATCGGTGGAGGTGGAAACGTCCTTTGAAGGCTTTGCTCCGTTTTCATATGCAAAAGTGAAAAGCGTTAGATTTCACGGGAAGAATGCGGCTTTGAGATACTGGACTTCTCAGACGCCGTCTCTGTTTATAAAATAAACAGTAGGAAGGTGAAGGAAAGAATGAATTTTAATGTGATCACTGGCCGGACAGGCAAACAGCACTCTTTGTATTTCATTACTATGTTAAAAAGGGAAATTTAAAGCCACTATCTTATGAAAACAGGGCCGGTTTCTAGGTGGCCGCCCTCCCAAGATGGTGATCCCAGGGCAACTTTGGGAAAACTTTTTCTTTTGGAAGCAGGATCTCACTCTGTAGACTAAGCTGGCTCCAAACCTGTGATCATCCTGCTTCAGACCCCTGAGTGCTGGGAGGATGGGTCTGTGACATCATGCCTCCTTCCAGGCACCTTGTTTATTTTAAAGTCTGCTGCGCAAGGGCCCTATTTCTTTAAGCTCAACAGCACAGACACATGACATGATTCTCTTGGACTCTGGAAATCATACTATGTAGAAACCCTAGATAGAAGCTTTGCTCCCTCCTTTTCCCTCGCCTCCCTCCTCCTCCCTCACCTCCCTTCTCTTCCCTCACCTTCCTCACCTCCCTCATCTCCCTCATCTCCCTCCTCCTCCCTCTTCTCCTTCCTCCTTCTCCCTCATCTCTTATTGTTATGTCCTGTCATTCCTGTCTGTGCTTCCTGGCCTCAGTCTCTTCATCTTTAAAGGTGTGTATTGTTCCTCACTGTGACTAAACACCAGGAGAATCGATTTCAAGACAGAAGCTCATTGTGGCTCGCTGTGTAATATGGCAGGGCGCATGGAGCTCAGGATGGCTGGGACTTCTCACATCCTCACAGAGCAGGAAGCAGAGACAGGACAGGAAGTGGGGCAGACTATAAATCTCAAGGCTCAGCCACACACTTCCTCTGGTGAGCTCCACCTCCTCAGGTTGTGTGTGCCTCTCCACCCTGGGCCTGCTGGGCTGTTGCAGGTTGGGTGGGGGAGCCTGTGGGGCTCTTCCTGTCCAGGCCAGGGTTGTTCAGGGTGGAGCTGGATGCAGGCAGAGTCTGCCGGAGGTGAGGTCACAGTGAGATGGCCCTTGTTGCCTTTGTCTGTGTCCACTTTGGGTGTGTGACTGTCTCTTCTCTTTACAGTTTTGAGTATCTTTGTTGACTTATGAGCAAATTAGCATTTTGCCTTGGAGTTTGGTGCTAATTAGGAGCCTGAGATTTTCTGTTTGATCCTAGGGCCACTTTCCGTCTGTAGGAATGAACCAACCCCTGGCTGTGACTCCCTAGCCACTCAATGACCTTCCCAAGACAGGAAGATGTTGTGATGTGGCCAAAGCCCTCAGCAGCACCACCCTGGGACCCCCTTGAGCAACTGAGGAAACTGCCCTCTGTTATGAAAAATCACTAGGCCAAAGCTAAAGTTAGGTGAGGAAAGGAAGTTTTACACTAGGGCGACTGACCTGTGGATCATTCCATAAAGGAGTCAGCCCCTTGATGGAGTCTTTGGGGGCTTTTATACCCAGGGAGCAAAGACCACATAACACATACATGTGATAAGCAAATAGTTTACAGGTATGTCTACAGGAATGTGGTCATTTTGGAAAACAAAAGACTTAAGTCCTGGGTAACAGCGGGGGGGGGGGCAGAGAAGATTCCTGTTCACCTCCCCTGGGCCCTTCTTGCTGCAAAGTTCTTAGCAAACATCCCAAGGGTTTTACTACTATTGCATTGTAGGAGCTTTTAACAACTAGCCCATGAGATTTCCTATTTCCATTATATTGCCCCCTCTTCAACAACATGATCCTTTATGTTTATTTAAGAGGAACCCTGGGATATTATTGATGGCTTTTATTTGGTTTTGGATATATTTAGTATATTTATTATCTAAGATCTTAACAGGAGAGGTAATAGAACTATGACTATTGGTCCTGTTAGTCCTGTTAGTGGGGCTAGCCAGGGGGCAAGTATTCCAGGAAAGAAGCTTGTCATTTGGGTGGGGTGGGGGTGAGGAGGAAGGGTGGGTCTTGGTCTTTAACTTCCTAGTCAATTTCTACCTCCTATTTTCATTTTTTCTCCCTCTGAAGACATAACCCTAATTGCTGATAGGGATTTTGGGAGCCTGTCACTTGGTTTCTTCTATGCTGAACAGGGATGTTGTGTGTTACCACTGGGTTAGCCCTTCAGTGGGTTTATTTAAAAGACACCAATATATAGCTATAGAGAAAACAAGGTCCTTGACTGGTGACTGTGAAGAAGCAAATGTACCAGTGGTCAGGCACCTGTTCTGGGCAGGGAACCAGGAGAAGGAAGAACAGGGTGAATTTAAATGTTCAATTTAAAGTCCATCAGAATTTCTCAATGAAGCCTTCCAAAGAATCCATTTATTGGGTTTCTCCTTATTTCTCATTGGGTCATGACCTTTAGACTCAGGTTCTCCTTTTTAGGCATTTTGGTAGCTGTTAGAATGGCTAGAGTCTGTTAGGTCTGGCTTCCCTGAATCCCAGGAAGCACACAGGTGCCCCCTTCCTCCAGAAGCTGTCAATATTCTGACTCCTTCCCCTGTACCTGAGGTCCCACCCTATGGGTATAAATGGATGGACCCCAGCTGCCTCTGCCCCTCTCTCTGCCCCTGCCCCCTTTCTGCCCCTGCCCCCTGACATGCTGTCTGGCCCACCACGTGTCTGCTGGTGGGCTGCACTGGAAGTCCCACATGGAAGTAAAAGCATGTTCCTGGAGTGACTTAAGCCTCATGTGCCTTTTTATCTGGGGGCTGGGGGTGCATGTCCCTTTTTATAACCTAAGGGAGTCCAGTGTGAGTTACCTCTTAAATGACTTCTAGACACATTGAAAGGCTTCTCCACTGATGCAACAAACCAGATTAGTGAAATCAAAAGTATAAAATCAGGGTTTTAATGGGAAAAGATCACTCCCAGGTGGATTCACTGATCTCACAGGCAGAGGTCAGGGAAGTCACACCTTGGGGTGGAGTAGGGACTTTTAAAGGGAAAGGAGGGGAGGTGGGGATGTGCTAGCAAGGTACAGGGGTATTGTCCTATTAGGTGAGTTTAGGGCCCTGTAGGTAGGTCTTGGGTCTGGTGGTCACTTTGGAATCTGGAACTAGGTGATGGCTTTATCTGGTATTTTGTACGGGGGTTTGTAAGCAGGGACCCCTGGCCAGAAGAGAAGGCCTGGGACCTCCCTGTCAATGTCATTTTGGCTTTTGTCCCAGAACTCTGGCCTAACAGCCATCATTTAATTTTGATAAGAGTGGACTTGTCCTTTTAGGCTGCAGGTGGCACTGCATTGTTGAACTAGTCCAAGATATGAAGTTGTATACCTGAGTGGTAATTTATCATGGAGAAAATCTTAGAATTTTCTAAACAATACCATATAGTTAGCCCAGATTAACCAAGGGGTTTTTTTCAAGGTTGGTTGAGAATCTGATCCTCAGGGGTCACTTGGGTTTTGAGGGGTGCCCCTGGCTCCTTTGGTTTTCCTTTTACCAGCTCCAGCTACACAAGGACTAAGTCAGGAGGTCTGGGTTGACCAGTGGTTCACTTCAAAGCATGAGGAGACTTTTCCTGTGTGTTGAACTTCCTCTTTATGGACTGGAGACTGGTGCCTCCATGGGCTCCCTGAACAAGAGGACAGGTGACTTACCACAACTACAGGATATTTTTGAGAGATACCCATATTCCCCTGGGACTTAGTTGACCTTAGAGGGCAAGGAACAAAACTGTCCCTTAAGTCCCTTTGATCAGATTAGTATGGGCTTTTAAATACTTTTCTTATTTACTGAAATGAGTAGTTTTTAAATTTAATTAATTTATTTTAATTTTATGTATATGAGGGTCATGCCTACATGTGTATAAGTGCACCCATGTCTTTCAGTGCCAAAGAGGACAGAAGAGGATGTCAGATCTCCTAGAACTAGGGTTATAGATGGTTGTTAGCCACCATGTAGGTGCTAAGATTTGAACTGGGGTCCTCTCCAAGGGCAGCTAGTGCTCTCAACCATCTCTTCAGCCTGGTATGGGTTTTTAAGTATGGTTATTAACCACCCAAGAAGGTTAGTTGCAACAGTCTGATACCTTTAATTACTGTGTAATATGAAGATAAAACTTGACCAAAACCCCCCCAAACATTGACTGAAAGAGATTTAACATCAGAGGTTGAGCAGGCATAGCCCAGCAAGAAGATTTAAAACAATTTTGGGTCTATCTCAAATGAAGGCTGTTCTACCACAAACATAAGCAGGCTACTTTCTTTCCCTGACCCCCATATCCGGATTTACAGGTTTTCGGAAGGCAGAAGATGTATCACATACTTATAGATAGGAAATAAGATGAACAGGATTCAAACCAAGCTCACTGAAACTGTCTCCTTCTGGACTATATACCTCTGGTTCAAGGAGGTAAATCTTAGCTTCTTTTGAGCCAAATTATTTCTCTTTTGCCAAATTATTTGGCAAAAGAAATATTAAAAGTAACACTTGCATAACACAGAGAAACATAAGACATCTTTCAGTAGCCATAGGTAACCCAATACTTGCCTGCATCCATTTAATCCAAATCTGTAACTGGGTGTCCAGTACAAAAGGAGTGATCTGAAAATTAACAACTCTGTATCTCTATAATCCTTTAATAAATTTGCTTAACATTTTTATTTCTTTTTCTATTCTATTTCTGGAAATATCTAGCCATTTTAATTTTTAAATATTAAATAAAATATTTTTATTAGAATATTTTTATATCCTTTTACCAACCTTTAATCTTTATTTTCCTTCCTTAATACCATGAATCATAATAACATTTACAGACAAATTTACCATTTGTTGTGAAGATTTACTAGGTAATTAATATTTATTCATATATATGAACAGTTATCTCAAATATATTTTTATAATGTCTAAACTCTGAGATGTCCTTGTAAACCTTGAAGCAGGTTTTAAACGACCAATTTTCTTTAAATGTTTAGACCTGCTCTATATAAGCTTGGCAAAGATATGGACTTGGATGAAACTGTTTGTTGACTCTAAACAGGCCCTAGTAGCAAAATGTTTGTTTTATATAAAACATATCTGAATACAGAGATAAATAGCACCCTGGAGCAGAAGTAATTATTTCTTAAAATTAACTTATATTCTTAAGGAATAAGAAACTAGCTGCAATTTAACAATTTTAGCTTATATGACAACTTACTTATAAGTCAATTTGATATCAAGTAAATTATTATCAATTTTAATAATTGTTTCCTTAGTGTTATACATAAGTCTAAGCATTCACAACAGTCCCACAAAATAAATACTGTGGTTAGATACACTGTTAGGACAATCCAATTTCAAAAACAAAACCTCAACAGCTTGATGAAAATTTTAATCAGAATAAAATAAAATTTAAAATAGTCAAAATAATAACTTTTTTTTGGTGTTTTCGAGACAGGGTCTCCATGTAGAAACCAGCTGTCCTTCACTCTGTAGACCAGGCTGGCCTTGAACTCACAAAGATCTGCCTGCCTCTGCCTCCCAAGTGCTAGGATTAAAGGCATGCGCCACCACACCCAGCTCAAAATAATAACATTTAAAACTTTTCATGGTTTACACAGTCCCAAGAGCCTCTAGCTATGGAGCACATTTTCCAATGTAAATTAAAATATGAACATATTGAAAATAATAATTTCAGTGATGACAATAATTTTGGTATTTTTTTCATTATAAAAGTTGCACCAAGTGTCTATTAGTGTTCTGTTTGGTCATCAATATTTTATGTGTATATATAAAAGAAATTATTAAAAGCCAACAGTAATATATATATAGATATATAGATATAGATATATAGAGAAATATATATAGTAATATAGAGAGAGAGATTTACACACACACACACACATATGAGAATCTCATCTTAGTGTCTCTCCTCAACAGAGCCACATACACTGCTGCTAAACATAAGCTCTTTCACTTCAAGAAAGCATTTTTAAAAATGTCTTTTACATTTTAATATGATAAATATTCCTAACTGGGTTTCAAACTCAACAAGTAATGGAAAATAAAATTATACATTTCATTTGTACTCAACATTAACCATGCTCAAAAATTATAGTATGATTAAAGCAAGCTAATGCTAAAACATTTTAATTATAGATGATTCCATTAAAGGAGAGGGTAAAGAATGGTATGGGGCTGGAGAGATGGCCTAGTGGTTAAGAGCACCGACCGCTCTTACAGAGGACCCGGGTTTGATCCCCAGCACCCACATGGCGGCCGAGAACCATCTGAAACTCCAATTCCAGGAGAACTCCAGTTCCAGGGGAATCTGACACCCTCTTCTGACCTCCGTGGCATTGCACGACATGGGTGCACAAATCTGCATGCAGACAGTACATTCATACACATACAGAAATAAATAAAAATAAAAAAAAAATTTTTTTAAGTCACATTTATAAAAAAAAAAAGAATGGGATGACAAGAAGTATTTAGTCTTAATAAGGCAATACAAATCAATCTATTATTAAAGACTAAAGATCGACAAGACCAAAAGCATGAAGTAAAACATAAGGAAATAGTTTTCCTGAGTATGAGTCAATTACAGTTATTTACAGGTAACTCTCTCTCATAGTAGTATGCAGAGCTTAGAAAGAGTGGGCTTCACCTCATAGTTCCATGGCTCTAAGAACCCATGGAATTGGAGTGGCCTCACCCCGTGGTTCTGCTGAGGTCATATAATCTAAATGGGCACTCACCTTCAGGTGACAGAGCATGAGGACTATGTGTGTGATCCTAAGGTAAGACCTCTTAAGTCACTGAGAGGTGGTCAGCCAGGAGGATATCTGAATGAGGGAGAGACTAGCTTGCCCTCTTGTGTAAACATTACATACATAACCAGGTACATATAAAATTTCAAATGTGTTCCTCCCAGTCCAAGTGTCAGACTCAAACTGTCCTCTACGTGATGATGGACAACTTTAAACTAGGACACAGGAGATTATGGCACTAAGATGAAACCCACAAATTGAGAACTTTCCGTGAAGTTGAGTGGCTTGATATCAGGCCACACTGGGGAAGAATCCCTGAGTCCAGATGGAGGCCACTTGAACCCTAAAAACCAGCTTCATAATTACCAGAAGAAGAGGGAGAACTGCCCCATAACTGGGAGATTCTGGAGGAAGTGTTCTTCTTCTGTCCATATTTAAAAGATAAAGTGCTTACTTACAAAAGATCATCCTAATCAAATTCCTTGATTATTGTGTTTTGGGTACACCTAGTTTTCACATACTTGTGTCATGTGTGTCTATGTTAATTGTTTTCCATATGCTGTTTGAGATTTCATGTAATTATGACATATGTGTCTGTAAATTTTCTCGTGTGTTGTGATCGCATTGTAATTCAGTAGTGTATGTCTATAATTGTCTTGTGTTTTTTTATGTCAAAACAAACTAGCCACTTCAGTTTTCTTTTCATTCTATTATTGTGCACAAAATTATTAGTTTTATTTTGGCATGCCCAATTAAAACATGCATGTGCGGGTTTATAAACATGGATATTTTGATGATGCATTCAAATGCCTTGTAAATTTGAGTACCCTGGGCATCTTTAAATTTATTAAAAATAGTGTCTCTGAGTCTATTAAATGTTTCACAAAACTTTTAAGTGCTAATTTTTCATACAAAACAGTATCTGAGCTGGTTGTTTAGGGATCTTTTTGTTAGATACATTTCGGGTTGGGTTTACTTTCAAGATGGTTGGGATAACCATCTTTTGTTTGTTTGCTTCAGAAGTATTTTGGTTTCCATGTTCAGCCTTGCTTGTGTTCTCTGAGACCTCTGAAGGCCTAAAAATGTTTTGAGAACACCGAACTCCAGCTGGTTGGTTGTGGGGTTGACTTGAAGTGCTCACTCATCTTTGGAGCTGGAGATGAATTCCGAGACCGGTTTTCCTGGCTCATCTTCTTGCCTTGTCCTATACCCTCTGTCTCCAGCATTGGGACCTGCATGTGGGAGATGTGGTGTCTTTCTTTTTGGGAAGCCTTGCTGGTTGGATGTTGGGCATCCAGCAGTTTTCTCCCATGGAGCAATTCTTTCACCTTTAACCCTCATGCTTAAGTCTGTCTTAAACTGCATTTTGGTAGCTATTCCTAAAACACCCCTGAGAAATTAAAACCAGGAACCTTGGTTTAACTCGAGTGGAGTCTCAGAGACTTGGGAGAGCTCCCCAGGCTCCTGAGACGGCCATGTGGCAGCTGTGCTTCTGTTTCTCTGGACAGAGACCCATCTGACTCAGCCATACTCTGGCACTCAGGTCAGGCACAGTGCACCTGGCTTCTCCTAGGGTACATTGTAGGAGATGATCCCCAAGATGGCCTAAACCGGTCCATTCTCTTGCCTCCAAGAGAAAAGACTGAGACAGCTACATGTTCAGAATAACAACCTTTAAGCTCTATTATTGTCAGGTTCATATCAAGGGGAGACTCCAGCACAAAAGTGTACAGGACTCCAATAATCATAACCAGGGTTTTATTTTAAGGAGTAGGACTGTGGTCTGACTTAGGAGCAGGACAGCCAGCAGCAACATGGCGTTTTGGCAGACTTTTTTGAAGAGGGAAGTAGACAATAGGGTGTGGGCACTTTGTGGTTGGTATCACGATGAACAGCTTGAGAAAAACAGGGCATTTTTCTGTCTCATAGCAGGTCAAGCACAGTTACAGTGATCTTTTCTTGGAGTGTAGGATGGTGGTCAAGAGTAACCACTTTTCAGCTGGGCATGGTGGTGCATGCCTTTAATCCAAGCACTTGAGAGGCAGAGGCAGGCTGATTTCTGTGAGCTCAATGCCAGCCTGGTCTACATAGTGAGTTCCAGGCCAGCTGGGGCTACAGAGAGACACTGTCTCAAAAAGACCAAAAAAAAAAAAAAAAAAAAAAAAAAAAAAAAAAGTAAGCACACTTCTTGGGACATCCAGGTCCAAGCTGAGTGCAGTCTTACAGTTACATTTCTATGGCATCTTCCTAGATGCTGGACAATGACGTGGTTTTATGTCTGCCTCCTCCAAAGTCCTTCCCCCTTCCTTCTTCCTCATAGGGAGCAAAAGGCCGCCCTTGGCCTGAGCTGCTGCTGTCACACCACCTGTCCCACAGACGTGGCAGGCTGTCCCCTCTGGCCCTGTGTGCTTTCACCACTCATTCTTACCCCCGTGAAACCATGGGGTGAGGCCACTCCGATTCTGTGGGTTCTCAGAGCTGTGGAACCATGGGGTGAGGCCACTCTGATTCTGTGGGTTCTCAGAGTGTGAAACCGCAGGGTGAGGCCACTCCGATTCTGTGGGTTCTCAGAGCTGTGGAACCATGGGGTGAGGCCACTCTGATTCTGTGGGTTCTCAGAGTGTGGAACCACGGGGTGAGGCCACTCCAATTCTGTGGGTTCTCAGAGCTGTGGAACCATGAGGTTAGGCCACTCCAACTCCATGGGTTCTCAGAACTGTGGAACTTCTACTCTCACTCTCAGATTCATGCACAATCATTCAGAGTTTAGGAGAGTTTTCCCCAGTTATTCCCGCCCTCCTCTTCTACCTAGATGGGCCTAGCACCTCAGAATCACACTGAAGTTTAATTGTGATCCCCTTTCCTGCCAGATTCCTGTTTTACCTAAATGGGGCCAGTACTTTGGAATCAAATCAAGGTGTAGCCCTAGCTGACCTTGAACTTACAGAGATCTGCCTGCTTCTGCCTCCCAAGTGCTAGGTTTAAAAGTGTGTGCTACCACACCTGGCCAAATCAAGGTTTTAATGGTGGTCCCCTTTCCTTCCTGACTGAAGGCTAGTGCCATCTTGGGATCCCATCAAGACTTTGTATTCAACCTTCTGTGGGGAATTACCCTGCGCTGGCCTCCACCTGTCTGTCTAACCTGGGAGGGCCCTTACCTGGTCTGGACATCCAGTCAGGGTCTCCATATTGCTTCACCTGGTGAGAGACTCTGGTCTGGGGCGCTGAAGTTATCTCTAGTCTCCTGGAAGGAGACCTCCAAGAGGAAATTCTCTTGGGGGGGCACTTCTCTGTTCCACAGAGTCCAGGAGCAGCAGTCTCTATTACCAATGAGGGGTATGGCGACTTGATCTCACTGGGGCCTCCAGAATATTATGGAAAAATCATGAGACCAAAGTCAAAGTCAGGTGAGGAGAGGGAGTTTAATATTATGATAGTGTGACTGAACTATGGATCATTTCATAAAGGATTCAGCCCCTTGACAGAGTCTTTGGGGGCTTTTATACCTATATGAGGAATGGAAGCAAAGAGCACATAATACATAGATATGTGATAAGAAGATGTTTTACAGGTATGGCTACATTTTGGAAAACAAAAGACTTCAGTCCTGGGTAACACATGTGGCAGAGAAGATTCCTATTCTCCTCCCCATTTCTATTTCTTATCTCTGGGCACTTCCTGCTGCAAAGTTCTTAGCAAACATCCCAGTGGTTTTAGTACTATTGCATTGTTGGAGCTTTTAGCCAGCGATCCATGACTTTTCTTATTTCCATTATACTTCTTTACCAAAGGCTGCATGAAGATTCTTGGAGGTGGATCAGGGTCAGAGCACTCACCCAGCATGCCCTGAGACCCTGAGTTCCCATGGTGATGGTTCATTGTAATTGCAAACTTTCTCTAGAATCACCTGGAAAGAATCTCAATGAGGGGCTGTGTAGAGGAGGCTGGCCTGCGGGCATGTCTGTTTCAGTTAGCTCTTACTGTGTAATGCACAACCTAGCAATCCAGCAGCTCAGAAGGAAGCTTCTTGTTGGTGTACCCTTCCGGTCTTTTGTGCTGGTTCTGCTGGCTGGTTGATCTGGTGGCTCAGCTGGGCCAGCATGGGGCTCCCACATCTCCAGCAGATTGAGGGCTCACATATGTGGGTTCAGGATTTAGGGGGCCAGTCTGCTGATTCTCCTTCTTTCTATGGATCAAAGCAGTCAGAGTTCAGCTCTGAAGCACCTGTTCCTGGGAGAAGCTACACAGGCTCAGCTCCAGGCCAATAGGCCTCAAGGACATTTCATCTCTTTACTGCATTGTCTTGGACCCCAGGCTGCTCTGAAGCCTCAGTTTTCAGCATACCATCTTGGCTTTGGGGTGGCCTTGGGTACTGACCTTCACCATCCTCTGGGTTCAGGGGTCTTGAGGTTTCAGGGTGTTTTTCAGTAGACTCGGGAAGGAAGGGCTGAGCCCTGGGGTCTGCTGCAGTAGCCGAGTCCCTGTGTTTCCTAACTATGGATGCTGAGAAACATCATTGGTACTGACAATTAAAGGGCCTAGTGTATGCTAAGCAAGCATGCTACCACTAACTAGATCCCCTCATTATTTTGAGTTGAGACATGACTAAGTTGCACAGCCTGAGCCTTGAGTTCATTCTGAAGCCCTGGTAGGATTTGAACTTATAGTCCTGCTGCCTCGGCCCTTCCAATAGCTGGGTGGGCAGGAGAGATGGCTGTAGGCATGGCAACTAGCTGAGGAAAAGCAACAGTACCAGAGATGAGACTGTGCTTATACCCACTTTCCATGACAGAGAACTGAGGCGGGGGAGGCTAAGCCAGAGCCCACTGGGTGAGGCCCTGGGCCAGGGTCCGGCCTTCGCTCCCCACTCATCTGTGGCCAGCGGACTGGCTTCTCTGGCCTTGTCAGTGAACTCCTGACTTTTCAACTTGCTTTGGTTTGGCCCTGTGGGACACAAGGAGAGAACTGGGGAGCAGGCAGGGAGACTCTGGGTGTCTGCTCCCTCGGTGCCCTCTGCACCAGCACCTCTGTCCCAGCCTCAGCTCAGGGCAGTCCTGCCTCTAGACCGCTCCTTGGGCTCTGGGACCTGCTCCCACGCTTTCTGCTGCAGAGCGAAGGCTCTGACACCCTGGGCTCCTCCACTCTGAGTCTACACCTTTGGCCATTAACTTTGCCTGGGATCTTTCCCCTCCCCTCTCCTCGCCCCTTCCCCTCTCCTTTTTTTTTTTTTTATTACTTTCTTTTTAAGACAGGGTCTTGCTATGTTGCTCCGGCTAGCCTTAGCACTCTCCCTGTAGCCCAGGCTGAACTTAAACTTTTTAAAAAATATATTTTATGTGTATGAGTGTATTGCCCGCATGTGTGTAAATGCACCTGTGCCATGCAATGCCTGAGGAGGTCATCGAATCCTCTGGAACTGGAGTAATGGGGGGGGGGGGTTAATGGGCATGTAGGTGCTGGGAACTGACCCCAGGGCTCTGCAGAGCAGCCAGCACTCTTAACTGCTGAACCATCTCTCCAGGCCAGATCTCCTGATCCCCCGGCCTCAGCCTTCCCAGTGCTGGGACAACAGCTGTGGCTCATACCTAGTTCAATTTCCTCCTTTTAATGTGAACCTATCGCTTCTCCCTGGGGCTGACTGAAACACCATCTGACTCATCAGCCTCTGCCTTGGATATTGATTGGAAAGATGGACTGTTGGGGACAGAAGTGCTGGTTTTATCCAGAGCTCCTCAAAGGACAGAGTCAGAAGCTTAAGATGAAACAGGGCATGTGAGGGCAGGCAGGCAGGAACAGGCGGGGTGAAGGGGGGGCGGGACAAGCGGTGCGGGGGAGACAGGGGGGTAGTTTCTGGCTGGCTGACCACCAAACATTGAAGACTGTTTCTGTGCGATTTCCAGAGAGCTGGGGCTGCCTTAATTAATTTGGCTTGAAATTAGCATGCCCTGCTTTTCCTTGAGCCAGGCCCCTGCTTCCAGGCCTATCTTGTTGCAAGGAAACGTTTCCATAAACCAGCGGCGTTGGGCATTGGAGACAGGAGGAGGGCGGGAGGGCCAGGTGCATGCGTTCTGCATTTTGTTCTAGTACAGAACCTTGAAAATTCGTTTGCAGATGATGTATTGTTGACTGGAAACCAGTGAATCTGTGAGGACCCCACCCAGTGTAAGGGTGCCCATCCCTCTACAACAACTAATACAACTCTCGGGGCTGTGGAGAGGACTCAGTTGGTACAGTGTTGGCCTTGTAAGGGCAAGGACCGGAGTCTGAATCCTCAGAACTCACATTGAAAAAGGAAGCCAGGCACGGTGGTCCATGCTTATAATCCCAGTCCTGGGAGGAGGCAGAGACAGGCAGATCCTCGGGGGTGCTGGTCAGCTACCTTGGCCTATATGGAGCGTACTGAAGCATCACATTCACGCACACCTTCGGCACGTAACAACCACCCACCCTGTGTCTCAGCTACAGTCCAAACAGGCCCCATAGACTCTTGGGGACCTTTGACGCCTCTGTGGTTAGGGGAGGCTGAAGTCCAGGCAGGGATATGACTGACCTCTGTGGTTGGGGGAGGCTGAAGTCCAGGCAGTGATATGACTGACCTCTGTGGTTGGGGGAGGCTGAAGCCCAGGCAGTGATATGACTGACCTCTGTGTTTGGGGGGAGGCTGAAGTCCAGGCAGTGATATGACTGACCTCTGTGGTTGGGGGAGGCTGAAGCCCAGGCAGTGATATGACTGACCTATTGACTAGGGCAGCTGTGGAGAGAGGCCGAGTGACTCGAGCCTCACGCAGGGTTCCAAGGTGCAGGGAGGAACGGGGCCACAAGGAAACGGAGGCAGGGGAAGGACGACTGGAACAGGCCAGCCTCTTCTGGCTCAGGCGTGATAAGGTGCTGTGCAGGCAAACCCCTGACATGGTGTCAGGGGCAGTAAGAACTAATTTCTTTTTCTTTTTTTTTTTTTTTTTTTTGTATTTTTGACACAGGGTCTCCCTTTAGTCTCAGCTGGCCTGGAGCTGGCTATGCAGAGCTCACAGAGATCCGCCCGCCTCTGCCTCCCAAGTGCTGGGATTAAAGCCAAAGCAATTTAGGACAAATGTTTGCTCTGGCTCAGTCTGAGGGTGCGGTCTGCCATGGCGGGACAGCAGGAGCGGCCGCAGTTGGGAAGCAGAGACACGGTGCTGGTGCTCAGCTCGGTTCCTCCTTTTTATTCATTCAGGACTCCAGCCCGGGGATGGTCCCGCCCACAGTTAAGATAGGTTTACCCAGGCCAATTAATGGAATCACATGATGCCGTTAAGGAGTGTTCAGACTCTAGGTTCTGTTGAGGCCCAGGTACAAAGTGATGAATTTCAGTTTGGTTTGCTGTAAACACTGCGAAGTGGAGTTAAGGAACCCCCCAGACAGCAGCACTAAGCGGTAAGGAACGATTCTGTCCCTGGGGCTCAGCAGTTAAGAGCACTGGCTGTTCTTGCAGAGAACCCGGATTCAGTTCTGGCACCCACCTGGTGGCTAACAGGCACCTGCAACTCCAGTCCATGGGATCCAACACCCTCTTCTGTCCTCTGCAGGCACTGCATGATATAGGTGCACTTACATATATGCACACAATACACTCACACACATAATAAACGTAGTAACTTTTTTTTTAACTTTTTGTCTTTTTTGAGGCAAGGTCTCTCTGAATCCCCCAGCTGGCCTGGAAGTCACTCTGTACACCGGGCTGGACTTGAACTCACAGAGATCCGTCTGCCTCTCAGAGTCAGAACTCCTGAGTGCTGGGATTAAAGATGTGTGCTGCCACACCCAGCTTAAATGAAAAAAAAATTCTAATCTGAAAATGAACATTGCTGAAATTTCTCAGAGAGCACACTCCTAGCACAGCCAAGGCCTTGGCTGGATCCTTGGCCTCTGTTAGGACACAGGAAACTTTTAGTGTTTTGTGGATTTGACAATTTGTGTTGTGCTCAAAACCAAAGCAAAACAGAAGTAGAAAACAAAACAATACAAAAACATTATTTGACAGTATGCTTACTTTAAAGAATTAAAAAAAAAAAATTTTTTTTAAATTGAGTCCCAGGGCAAGCGATGCTTCCTAAATGACCCCGGAGTTGCTGAGCCTCGTCCCCTTTCGTAGTGCAAGGACTTACAAGTTGGCTGCCGCACTCCACCTTGTCAGCAAAGGTCTTGTTTTTGAGGTTTTCCTGTAATTGTATCTAAATTGTAATTCCTTTTCAAATTAGTCATTCTCCCAGTTGGAGGACTTGGCACTGACCAGAACTGTCATCTCTGCCCGCCCACTCTCCTCTGCCCACCCTCCCCTGCTTGTCTCCTTTCTAACTCAAGAGGGAAGCACAGTGCCACAAAATCTCCAGAGATCATTTCTTTGAAGCAAATTATTTCTGTCACAGTTTGTTGAATGAAGGAATGAATCACCCCAAGACTTTGATCAGGAGATCTTTATTGGTTCTTTTTATTTCTTTATTTATTTTTAAATCTTTTATTTATTTATTTTTTATATTGGTTCTTTTTAAGCAGAATGGAATTGGAGCATCATGACCCACAGGCCCCAGGCCCATAGGCAGGCCTTGGTGAGGGCCCTGGGGATGCACCCATGGGTCTACACACAATTTAATGCAAAATTGAGTAAATATTCTTGAGGTGAGAATTTACATTTCTCAGAAGAGGCTTTTTTTTTTTTGAAGAGGTTTTTATGTTTTGTTTTGTTTTTTAATTATGTGTACCTGTGTCTGTGTGGGTATGCGCATATGAGTGCAATGCCCATGGAGGCCAGAAAAGGGCCATAGATGCCCTGAAGCTAGAGATAAAAGCCATTGTGAGCTGCCCTGTGTGGGTACTGAGAACTGAACTCAGGTTCTCTGGAAGAGACACAAGCACTAAGCATCTCTCAAGCCCCTCAGATGAGTTTAAAGGCTTCGGGACCCAAGAGTCAGTCTCCAGGGCCCGTGGCTGCTGTGGGTACTGGCATAGACAATGTTTCCAGACCCCTGCCGCTTTCCTCTGAGGGTGGGGGCAGAGGGAGTCGGAAACATGGGGCTGAAGGAGTGAGCCAAGGTGGGGAAGGTGAGATTATGTGTGTGGTGTAGATACAAGGCTTAGCAGCACTTGTGCAGTGTGAGCTCAGACCCATTACAATTTTCACTGTGGTTGTCACTCACTGAGGACTTAGTTCTTCTTAAAAGCATTTTACAGGGGTTAGTCTTTTTAATCTTTCCAATGAACTGTGTGTGTATCTGTTTCTGTGTACGCATGTGCTTGTGATTGTACACGTGCATATGGAGGCCAGAGGTCAACGCTGGCTGTCTTCAATCGTGCTCCACCTTATTTTGTGAGACAAGGTCTCTCACAAAACCTGTAGCTCACTCTGGGCGTGGTGGCGCACACCTTTAATCCCAGCACTCTGAAGACAGAGGCAGGGGTATCTCAGTGAGTTCAAGGCCAACCTGATCTACATAACGAGTTCCAGGGCAGTTGGGGTTACCGGGAGACCCTGTCTCAAAAAGACCAAAACCAAAAATACAAACAAAAACAAAGGAACCCGGAGCTCACAGATTTTGCTGGCCTGGCTAGCCAGCGACCCCCAGCGACCTTCCTGTCTTTGCCTCCCCAGGACTAGGATTACAGGGACACACCACTGGGCTTTTTTAAAACATGGGTCTGGGGCTGGCTCTCAGGTCCTTCTGCTTATGTAGCAAGCACCTACGGGCTGAGCCACCTCCCGAACCCTACGCAGAACTTTCTTAGTGTTCCTATAAATACTCAGAGGCTCGGAGAAGACAGGTAACTTGTTGCTAGAAATGAGGGCAGAGGTGAGACTTGAACTCAAGTCTGTCTGGCTTGAAAGCTATTGGTACTAGCTCAGGGTTGGGGAGGGAGGTAGTCCACTGTGCTGTGCTCCCTGCCAGAACCCTTGGGATGTGTGGATAGGTGTTGGCTGCAGATGTCTGAGTGGCCCTCAAACAGCTGGCCCCTAACTGCAAAGGGGCTGGGAGACCAGCCATTTGAGTGCATATGAGCCAGTCAACAGAAACTGAGATCCGTTCTGACTGTTGAGGTGAAGGGATGTTAGCTGGACTTCTGAGAACTGGCGAGGCTCTGGAGCAGAAGAGGGACTCATCTGGAGCTACTACCAAGGCCTGTGGCTCTTGCTGGGTAAACTGAGGTGTGGGATTTGTGGGAAGTGCTAAGTTCCCCTGGAAAAAAGTCGCCCCGTCGCACAGTCTAGTGTGCAGGACTTGCTTTAAAAAAACCAGGCAGTAGGGCTTGAGAGATGGCTCAGTGGTTAAGAGCACTGACTGTTCTTGCACAGGACCTGGGTTCAATTCCCAGCACCCACATGGCAGCTAAGAACTATCTTTAAGCCGGGCATGGTGGCAAACACTTTTAAAGCACTCGGGAGGCAGAGGCAGTTCAAGGCCAGCCTGGTCTACAGAGTTAATTCCAGGCCAGCTGGGGCTATAGGGAGACCCGGTCTCAAAAATAAACAAACAAACAAACAAACAAACAAACAAACCCAAACAGGCAACAAGCAAATAAACAACTCAGAAATCCCATTCCAAGCAGCGAAGGCCATGCTCGGGGCTCCTTCCTTCACAGCTCTGCTGCCCCCAAAGATTTCTACCCTGTGGAGTCATCAAGGCCCAATTGAGTCCCTTAGCCCTAGAGAAATCTAGGGTCTCAAGAGGTTGTCATGCACGTGTGACAGGCAGCTTTCCTTCTGAGTCCTCAGCAGCCCTGTGGTCACAAAAATAAACTTGGGCAAGTGTGTGGCTCTGTACTGTGGAAACTGTCATGCCTCATGGGTCCCCTCTTTGCCTTCTAGAATGTTCTCTGCTTGCTGTCATTCACCTTCCTTCTATTCACCCTTGGGGTTCTGGGATGCAACTGTCTTTGTTTTAGATGATAGTTCTCAAACTCGGCTTTTCCTGTGTATTCCTGTTTAATGGCGGCACCCCTGGGTCAGAGGAGAGGTTGAGGAGGAGCAGGCAAGCCCTCGAGGAGGTTCCTTCTCAGGCACTATTCCTTCTCCATTCTATGTGGGGGCATCTAGGCACCCACAGTTATATTGATTTTCTTTTAAAGATGTTGGTGGGCTGGATTTGGGTCGTCCAGCAGTTCTCCTCATCCACAGGCAAACATGTTGCCCTGCGTGGGGACCCAGATCAGACGTGGACATTTTAGGGGCTGCGATGATTAATCTTAGTTTCCAACTTGATGAGACTTGGTAGAGTTCTCTCCAGGCTGGGAGGATGGGTTTCTGGATTTGTTCACTGCATTCTGGATGCTGACACCATGCGGGATGGAGAGGGGCCTTACCTAAACCCTCGTGCCCTGGAATCTGCTCACTGGAACAATTCTTTTCTCAGACAGCCCTGGCTTCCCACCCCTGGAACCTGTGCAGCCCCCCTGGTGCACCCACAGTCCGGGCCTCTGTGCCCACTGCCAGCTCCCTCTGCTCACAGCACACACCTGACTGTTCCTCCCCAAGCTCTGCAGCCAGGTGTGGGCTTGGAGTAGAGGTGGGAGCCCAGGTCTGGCTCTGCTCTTCCTCTGCAGCCCCTGTAGAAGCTGACTCCATCTTCCTCCAAGCCATCGGACCTCACCTGGTCTTTTAGCAGTCCCTGGCGCCATCTCCCTCCTCAGCTCCCTTCTGCACTACTTGAGATCCCCATCAAATCTTTCTTGCATTCCTTTCTGGCCACGTCCTGACAGATTCTCTGTTCTTTCCCCTAACAACCTGGTGACAGCTGTCAGCTCCAAATTGCCCCATACATGCTCCAAGGTCACCAGTGTGTCATGGCCTAAGGTTACAGTCTGGGACAGCCTGGTGAAGATCAGAGTTACCCAAGAGCCTGTGGGCTTGACACTGTGAGATTGGCTCCTCGGGTCACCACTGAATATCCCTTTTAGGGGGCTACATGAAGTCCTGTTTCCTCATCCCAGCAAGCAATAGTCCTGGGAAACAGGATTATCTGGAGATGGGAATTTTGAGAGGATGCCTTGTCTGGCTGCAGTAATGCCTGGGGTGGTGTGTGGGGAGACTGACCAGCTCCTCACTCTTTTTCTGCTCAACTCCAGGAAATGATCCCCAGGATGCGGGCCAGGCCTGTCTATGAATTCAGGTCTTCGGTGCTGGGCACAGGCTCTTGTGCTAGTCTACGTTGACCTCATTGTTGGTGAGCTGTGGCTGAGTGCTGAGGACACAGTGTGGTCACAGCTAAGCTCAGATGTCTGAGGAGAAGCTGGTCCCTGTGTACGCCCCAGCCGTCTTCCTCTGCTGCGGAACCATGGCCTGGGCTCCTCTTGTTGGCCTGGGAGGCAGTGGCAGGCTTACCAGATTGGTTGTTGCAAAGTTACACAGGCCTGCACATCTGATTCCCCTGGGAAATCAGGAGAGGAGGACGAGTCAGTAGCCAAGATGGAGTTAGGATCGACATGGGGGAAGGGAGCCAGTCAAGAAGTGGACCCCACCTCTCAGCCCTCCAATCTGGGGGCCTGGCTGGCAGGCTCTAGGGCTCTGGACAGAATCCATCCACTGGAATGTGGACTTCGGATGAGACCCTCTTGATGCTGGCACAGAACACTCCCCAGGTCAAGGGAAGGGCTCGGTGAGATCTCTGTGTGTCCCAAAACCAGCGTGTGGGCAGCAGAAAGGAATGACTGGGGCTTGGCTTTGGATTCTCTTGGGTACCGTGGACCTGAAAATTGAGTCAGATGGTGAACACTCAGGTGCACTGGATTGTGATGAAAATATTCTAGGCTTCCTTTGGAATGTTCTGGCACAACCAGAATTTAGGCCGGTCAGGCACGCCTCTAGACAGAGTCCCAGCCACTGGGTTGTTCAGCTGCCACTCACCCTGTGTGTGCCCTCTTATCTGCCGGTGACTGACTGGAGGGAGATGTGCCTTCTGCTTCAGGAAATGATTGTGAGAACACTTTCTCGTTTAGGCATCCTTTTGAAACCAAGCTCCTAGAAATGGTCTAGCCTCCAGCTACATGCCTCTATGTGACTGAGGGAGGCTGCTTAAGGGCAGGCAGGGACAGGAGACATCCAAGTTTGTGTCCAGGATGGAGCCAGGAGCCCTGTGCTCGGCAGCCCTCCCAGGTGCCCCAGAGGAAGCTCATTCCTCAGCCTGGCATCACGGGACAGATTGCCACACTCCACTCTCATAGCCTGACTGCCAGCTGGGGCGGTGGCTCAGTAAAGGGCTTGCCACTGTTAGGTTATAATGGTGCAAATCCCCTAATAAAAGACAGGCACATGAGACTTAAGTCACTTGGAGAACATGATTTACTTCCATTCCCAGGGCAGGCTACCTGTTGGCATGTGGTGGAGTAGGCAGCAGCAGGAGCCTGGCAACTGGGGCTCACCCACGTATAGCCATGGGGCGGGACCTCGGTACAGAGGAAGAGGTCAGAATATTGACAGCCTCTGGAGGAAGTGGGCATCTGTGTGTCCCTTGGAATTCTGGAAAGCCCAGATCTAACATTCCAGCCTTTTGATTATGATAAGGGAACGGGACACTGTTCTCTCTTCTGTATCTGCTTCAGAGCTGGGGGGGGCAAAGTCTCTGGGGAATGGCTGTCAGGTTGGAGGGTTAGAGTCTGGTTTCCCATCTTGGCTAGTCTGGGTGCTCTGCCCGGTGGTTTTGGTCCAGATCAATAATGGCCAGTAGTAAGTGGACATTTTCTCTGCAACTGAAAAGACAAGCTGGTTGAGTCTTATATGAGTATACCAGTGCAGGGACTTCACAGTACCAATGGGGGGGGGGAACTGGGTGCATTAGCAATTGGAGGGTCCCTGTCTAGAGTCTCCAGAGGGAGAGAGGACCTGTACTCTATTTCTGAGGAATTGGAAAAAAGTTTTAGTACAGAGAGGTTTAGAATGAGGGCCAGCTTTAGTACACAGGGCTCCAGGATAAGAGCCAGCACAACCATGAGAATGGAAAAGGTGCTGTTTTCTGGCATGGCACAGTAGGTCTCTCACCTATCTGTCTCTGGTAATAAGTTATTCCATTTTCTCTTCTTTTGATTATAGTTTCCTGTTGGAGTGTTTAAAACCACACAGTTAGCTCAGATAAATTGAGGTTCTGGTCCTTAGGGAATCACTCAGCCCTTGCGCCTGGCTCTTTTCACTAATTCCATCTATGTGAGGACAAAGTCAGGTCTTGCTTGACTTTGAAGCATGAGGAGTCTCTCCTCTAGATGGCCTTTCCTCCTTTGATTAGACACTGGCTGGATGAAGTCTTTCTAAGTGAATCTCCAAGACCTCCCTGGCCCAGGATGACGGTGACTCACTGCCATACGACAGGTACAAAGGTGCCAATGCAGGACCCCAGGACTTAAGTTGACCTTAGAGGGTAAGGGCCAAAAGATTGTCCTTTCAAATCCCTCTTGCCAAATCAGATTGGAGCTTTAAGTATGGTTGCTAAACCTCCAAGAGGATCAGTTGAATGAATTTGGTATTTTAATTAGAATATAATACCTAAGTAAAGCTTGAACATTGACGTAAGCACTTTTTTTAAATTAATTTTTTATTTATTTTTCTCTATGTGTATGAATGTACTGTCTGCATGCAGGTCTGTGCACCCATGTCATGCAATGCCGCAGAGGTCAGAAGAGGGTGTCGGATTCCCCTGGAACTGGAGCTCTCCTGGAATTGGAGTTTCAGACGGTTCTCAGCTGCCATGTGGGTGCCAGGGATCAAACCCGTGTCCTCTTCAAGAGCTGTCGGCACTCTTAACCGCTAGGCCATCCCTCCAGCCCCAATTTAAGCACTCTTAATAAATTCTTAATTGCTGTGGCAAACACTCTGACTAAATAGTAAAAGCTCATGGTAGGAGCCTGGTGGTAGTAACGGCAGTGCAGGCTAGGAAAGGATGCTACTTACTGGCTTGTGTTGCTGGCTCATGTTCAGCCTATTGTATACAATATAGAAATATCTGGCCAGGGATGGTGTTGCCCACAATGAGCCCAGGCCAGTCCAATGAAGGCAATTATTGAAGTTTCTTAGCCCAAGTATTCTAGTTGTCTTCCATTGCTGTGACAAAACACTCTGACTGACACCAACTTGGGAGGAAAGGGTTTATTCAGCTTACATCTCCTGGGTCACAGTTCATCACTCAGGGAGCCCAAGGCACAGTATAGAATGAAAGAAGTTGAAGTGGCCACTTTGTTTTGACAGAAATTAACACACAGGAGAACATGGACACATGACAGTTACACGAATCTCAAAGACACATTGGAGAATGGTTACAACCCACAGACAGGTTGACTTAATTATATCCATTAACTCTGGACTATGGAAAATCTCCCTTTTTTTCCCTAAAATGTCATAGCTAAGTGTTGGTGCCCGGAATAACTTGGTGTCAAGGCGCAGAAAGTTCCCAGTTCCCTGATGGGCTGCACACGTAAATCTAAAGTTGTCCATCATTGTGCAGGGCTGAGGAACCATTAATTTTAATTGTCGCATTTACATAGAATCATTTAGAGTTTAAGACATCTACTCAGGTGGGAACAGCCTGTGTTCCCATACTGTGCTTTGCAGCACAGGTTGTGTGTGTGTGTGTGTGTGTGTGTGTGTGTGTGTGTACACCTGCCCAGGATGGAGGGCTGGTGGGCAAGCAGGCGGATCTGGCTCGCATGGCTTGCATGTCTCCAACTGGGCTAACCTGCTAATTTAATGAGGATAAATTTATTGTTCGTGGAAAACCCAAAAGTCTCTTCCTTAAGGGGAGGCAACTGCCTGAGGCAAGATCTGGATGCCAGGTGGGACAGGGTGTGGTGGACACACCTTGTTAATCTCAGATACAGAGTCTTGTATCCAGAAGCAGACACAAAAATGGATTTTTGAATAAAATGGGATTTCTGAAGAGAACAGATGAAAAGGAGAGCCTGGTGAAAATGTCAAAATCTGAAATAATCCCTTAAAATAGGTAAAAGTCTTGTAAACAACAACAACTCTATATATATATATATATATATATATATATATCTAATATCTATCTATATATATATATATAAACAAAAACAGCATTTGTTAAAAAGCCAGATGATGTAAAAAATCTCATAGCCTGTCAAAAAAAAAATTATCCAGGGGCTGGAGAGATAGCCTAGTGGCTAAGAGCACCGATTGCTCTTGCAGAGGACCTGGGTTTGATCCCCAGCACCCACATGGCAGCTAAGAACCGTCTGTAACTCCAATTCCAGGAGAACTCCAGTTCCAGGGGAATCCGAGAGGCTCTTCTGACCACTGCGGCATTGCAGGACACGGGTGCACAAACCTACATGCAGACAGTACATTCATACACATACAAAAATAAAAAAAATTAAAAAATTAAAAAAATCTATACAAAAGTAAAATTGGAAATTTTATTTTACTTTGAAACAGATGAAAAACAAGTAAAAATAAAACTTGGTCACTGTGACATAAAATGTATTAATTGAATCTCAATTGCCTTTTTATAATAATCCAATATACCAAAATTGTGAAAGGATCAGAACACACCATTAAATAAGTTGTAAAAGAATTAGAACATGGATTAGTCATTATAAGCTCAGATATAACTTTAAGTTTCCAATAAGGTATTCCTGCGATGTGGTCGAGATGTCGGCTGAGGAGTGGGAGTGATTTAGTTACCATGGAAACAGTAAACATAGCTAAGATGGCCTCTGTGAAGGAGTGGGTGTAGTTTAGCGCAGCTACCATGGAGATGGGGCATTGCCAGCAGGTGCAGCCTAGCTCCACCTGTTCCTGTTTGAATGTGTGGCAGGGAAAAGGCAGGGTAAAAAAAAAAAGAAGAAGAAGAAAGGAAGGAGAAGAGAAAAGCTAGGATTTAGGTTGTGGTCTTTTACTGCAGAAATCTGTTAAGGTTGTAGGGAAGTCAGGAGTGAGGGAGAGACAGATATCAGAGCACGCGGGGTCGGGGAGGTTAGCAAAGCGGCACAGAACAGTTTAGGAAAACCCAGCCTTAAAACCACTTTTGAGTGTTAAGGAAGTATCCTTTCTTAAACTCAGAAGTACAGAATGGCTGTACTGCCACATGCCTGTAGACTAGACATCCAGGAAACACGGGGCGGGGGGGTGGGTGTGTGTGTCAACTATGGAACATCACCCTAGTGTCTGCAGTCTTGGTGTCCCGAAAGTTCAGAGAGGGTTTGCAACATGGCAGAATCATGAACCCAGTGAGATACTCGGCAAGTCTCATTAGGTTCAAAACAACGGTGGGCTAAGGCTGAGAAGAAACCAGAAGAGGAGGGAGAAAGCACGAGAGGCAGAAGGGGGGAGAGAGAGAAGGAGGGAGAAAGAGTGCGGGAGAGTGGAGAGAGAATGGTACCTTATTGTAAAATGTGGAAGCTCGTTCTCTGGAGAAATACACTTCTGGCAATTCCCACTGGGTTGCAAAAAAAAAGTTAGGTTCTTTCAAGGGGAGAGCTGGCAAGCACTATGCCCTGTCAAAAACATCTTGACCCTTGACCAAGTTCATGGCACCATTATGTTAGCAAATCAAGCATGAGGACCTGAATTCTACAAAACAAACAAACAAAGCCAGATGTTGTGGTGTGTGTTTGTAATCCCAGTGTCTGAGGGGCTTGGTAGAGATAGGAGGATCCTCAGGGCTCACTGGCCAGCCAGTCTAGCCAAAGAGTTGAACCCTGGGTTCCGGTGAGAGACAACACCCAGGCATGACCTTTGGCTCCCCACATATGTCTGCATGCACACATGTGCACACACACACAGGTGCACACAGTCACAAACACACACACACACACACACACACACACACACACACACACACACACCTGCCTCCCTCCCTTCTTTGCAAGAGTTGATTTGTCTCTTCACTTTGATGCCACAGCCAGTGTTCCTGGTGACGTGGCTGCACCCTCATTCCACACATATTTACCTTATTCCCCTGTTCCCTGCCCCTACCCCCACTCTTGCCACCCACCACAAGAAGAGCAAGGATTGGGAATAGAGGGACTGGACCAAAAACCAGCCCTGTGAAGCCAAGCCATAGACCTATCATTAAGAAATCAGTATCTGCTGGGGCCACAGATCTCATGGCTTCTGTTACACTGATTATCCTAGAGAAAGCATGAATGTAGGGAGAGAGATCTGTCAGTGCCAGCTCTTCTCCAGTGGCCTCTGTCGTTACAGGGAGGACCTTCCTTCCTTGTTGCTTATGACTGTCCTCCCACTTGCCTCAACATCCCAACTTCCCTCCCCTCTCAGGAACCGAATGACTTCGTCCTTCCCACACCTTTGTAGTTGTAGCTCTCTCGACTTGTTAGAGGGAAGTTCCTTGGCTCCACCTAGGACAGGAAAGAGAGTCAGCCACATCCTAAGACAAGAAGCCATGTGACTTTCCAAAACCTGAGCAGAGAGCACAGGGCATGTACGCCTAGAGAGATGGGGGTCTCCAGTGCCGCAGGAGGAAGCACGGGCTGCATAGGTGGGTGGGCATGGGAGTGAACGTCTTAACAGAGTGCTGGCATAAGGACTCCACACTCACTTCACCCTTCTTTCTAACCTTAGGCATGTTGCTCATGAGAAACACTAGGGGAAGAATGGAGGAGAGGTGAGGCATCAGCAAGGAAGCCTGTAGAGGGACAGCCTCCATGCAGACGGGCAAGGGCCCTGCCTAGACATTCCATAAAGAACAGAAGCCAGCCTTGTAAACCACTCACGGATGGGTGAAGGGAAGACAAGCAATGAGCACTTCAGACAGGACAGCATGACCATGACCCAGACTATCAAGTGCCCCTACTGCCGTGGGACAACTGAGACCACAGAGAAACCTCACCTTTGAAACCTGGAAGCTCAGGTCTCACCAGTGGAGGCTAAACCAGTGTAACAAAACGAAGTCATTATCCACTGCTAGTGGGAATTCAAATTAGTCCAATCAGTATGGAATCAGGGTGGAGGTTCCTTACCTTAAAAAGCTAAAAATAGATGTATCATCTGATAGAGCTATGCCACCCAAAGCCTGTAAGTCAACATGTCATAGAGACTGTGTACATCAATATTTACTGCAGCTCTAATCACAACACATGGCATGGAGCCAACCTAGGTGTTTAACAGCAGAGGAATGGATAAAGAAAACATGTGTTACACTGGATTCTTTTTCATTCATAAAGAATGAAGTTATGATGTTTTCAGGAAAATGGATGTGACTGAAATAATATTATGTTTTATCTCATTTGTGTTTCTTAGTCTTTTTTTCCTTAGATTTATTTATTATTTTATGTGTACATGTGTGTCTATCTCTCTGTGTGAAGGTATGTGTACCTCATATGTGCAGTACCTTCAGAGCCCAGAAGAGGGTGTTGGGTTCCCTGGAGCTAAGCTACAGATGATTGAGCTGTCCAGTGTGGGTGCTGAGACCCAAGCCTGGGTCCTGTGCAAGAATAGCAAGTGGTTTTAACCATCTCTCTCTCTCTCTAGCTCCTTGGCGAATGCTTACATTAGAAACTAATCCAGAGGTTGTCCTTTCAGACACCATTTTTTTATGTAGCTGAGGCCTAACTTCAACTTGTGATGTTTCATATCTTTAGTTTTGTTTTCCCTGAAATACAAAGGGTAAATTAAGGATCCATTTCTTCGTACTGGAAATCGTATGTGTCCCTAAAAGCCTGGGCATAATTGCTGACTCTAGCTTCTGTAATTGGCTTGGTTGCTCTGTGCTACTCCTTGATTGCTTTTGATACCGAGTCTGATTGGCTATAGTACTTATAAAAGCTCTGTAACCCATTTCTTGGGCCTCACTCCTCTGGATCTAAGTGGGGTCCAGCAGTATAATTTTAACTCCACGTGGTCTTACAAGTAGTCTCTCCTTCATGACACTGTTACATAGATGACTTGAAAGTAGGACAGAAACTGTGTGTGGCAGCAAAGGGGACTGACAGGGGGGTGGGGGGGAGGTGAGGAGGGGGCTGAGTGGGTGTGAGGAAAGGTCTCAAAGCACGGGTGTATTTGCACGGAAATGACCTTACATAACCCAGTGTGATACGAATGGGCAAATATTAAAAAGTAAAAACCATAAAGGAGTGAAAAACATCCTGACAGCCACCCCACAGAGAGCAGAAGTTGACGGCTACCTGGAGTCAGAGTCCCTGGAACTAGAGTTACAGACAGCTGTTAGGTGCCACGTGGGTGCTGGGGACCCAACTTGGGTCCTGTACAAGAGCACCCGGTGATCTTAACCGCTGAGCCATCCTTAACCACTGAGCCATCCTTAACCACTGAGCCCTCCTTAACCACTGAGCCCTCCTTAACCACTGAGCCCTCCTTAACCATTGAGCCATCCTTAACAGCTGAGCTCTCCTAAACCACTGAACCATCCTTAACCGCTGAGCCCTCCTTAACTGCTGAGCCAGCCTTAACCACTGAGCCCTCCTTAACCACTGAGCCCTCCTTAACCACTGAGCCATCCTTAACCACTGAGCCCTCCTTAACCACTGAGTCACCCCTCCAGCACCTATGACTTTTTTTTTTAATTTTTTTTTATTTATTTCTGTATGTGTATGAATCTACTATCTGCATGCAAGTTTGTGCACCCGTGTCGTGCAATGCTGCGGAGGTCAGAAGAGGGTGTCGGATTCCCATGGAACTGGAGTTCTCCTGGAATCGGAGTTTCAGACGGTTCTCGGCTGCCATGTGGGTGCTGGGGATCGAACCCGGGTCCTCTGTAAGAGCGGTTGGCGCTCTTAACCGCTAGGCCATCTCTCCAGCCCGACTTTCTTTCTTTTGGTATTTTTGAGACAGGGTTTTCCTTTAGTCCCAACTGGCCTGGAGCTCACTATAGACCAGGCTGGACTTGAACTCACAGAGATCCCCCTGCCCCTGCCTCCCGAGTGCTGGGATTAAAGGTGTGTGCCATCACACCCGGAATGACTTTCTAAAATTATTTGTGGGCACATGTGCGGACACCACAGGCATTTGTGCAGATCCGAGGATAATTCTCCACAAGGCTTTTCTGCTCCAGCTGTGAGTCCAGAGATCAAACTCAGGTGGTCAGACCTGACAAACATTTTTACCTGCTGAGTCACCTCACTGACCTTCACAGGTCAATAGAAATAATGAGACAGGAAGACAGCTCACTGGGAAAAGGACAGCCAGAGAACAGACTTGCATACGACCCCTATGCTGGGATTATCAGAAGAGGAGTTTACAGCGTAGAGTAATTTAGATTCCTATGTTAGAGGCTTGAATGGAAAACATAAGAGGCATTCATTAACTGGTAGGAAATTTCATCAAAGACTGAAAAGTACAATAAAGAAACAAGTGGAAATGCTAGAAAAAAAATGCAACTGGTGGCGGGGGAGGGGGTGCTGGAGAAATGGGTCAGCAATTAAGAGCATTGTCTGCTCTTGCAGAGGACCTGGGTTTGATTCCCAGCAGCCACATAGTGGCTAACAACCATTCATAACTCTAGTTCTGGAGATCTGCTGTCCTTTTCTGACTTCCATGGGCCTTGCATAACACGAGTACACTTACATACCTTCAGGCAATACATTTATACACATAAAATAAAAATAAAGAATAAAAATCTTAAAAATGCCAATGATGTTGTGAGTGCAGTCTGCCTCGAGTCTGTGTTGAGAAGAGACCTGCTGACCTGCCGGACCCCAAGGAGGGGAGGAGGGGAGCAGACAGGAGCCGAGGAGCTAGGGATGGTGTTAAGGTCTAACAGGCAAGCCACTGGGATCCCAGGAGAGGGAAGAAGGGCAGGAAGGAAAAAGATGATAGATGAAGTGGACAGATATTTAATGAGATAATAGACACGGCATCAAAAATAAGGAAAGGGACTGGGGAGATGGTTGAGGGGTAAAGTGCGGGCCACGCAGGTGTGAGGATCAGAGTTCGGATCCTCAGAACCCTCAGAGGAGCTGAGTGTGTGTGGAGGTCACCTGTGATCCCAGTTTGTGGGAGCAAGCTGGTTAGCTAGACTACCTGGAATTAACACCAGAGACCCTGCTTCAGTGTATAACACCCATGTTAGTCTAGGGTCTCCATATACCAGATGATAGATGGATGATAGATAGATAGATAGATAGATAGATAGATAGATAGATAGATAGATGATAGATAGATTTCAAAAACTAAGAAGCAAAATGTCTATGAAAGCTGAAAATAAAGATAAAATATCTTTAACAAAAAGAGACACACTTACTTTTAATTTTACATGTATGTGTGTGTGCCTGGGTGTACGTGTGTGCATCACATGCAGCAGTGGAGCTCAGAAGAGGGCATCAGATCTTCCTGAACTGGAGTTACAGATGGTTGTGAGCTGTCTGATGTGGGTTCTGGGAACCAAACTCAAGTCCTCTGCAAGAGCACCAAGTGCTGAGCCTTCACTCCAACCCCAAATACAAAAGTCTTAAAGGTAACCTGATACATATCTGGTACACCCAGACCCCATGCTCAGGGTTACAGCTGACTCTTCAGAGACTGTGGCATCCTCAAGACACATGAGTGTACTCTTCATGGTACTAAAAAGAGAATAAAATATGCTCAGCCGAGGATTTTATCCCCAGCGAAAACCACCTTTTAAAAAAATGAAAGAGAAATACATTTTGTTTCCAGACAATCAAAACCTAGAGAATCTATTGCCTGGCTTGTCCTTCAAAACAATTGAGCTGGGGCTGGAGAGATGGCTCAGTGGTTAAGAACACTGGCTGCTCTTCCAGAGGACCCAGGTTTGAGTCCCAGCACCCACATGACAGCTAACAACCATCTGTAACTCCAGCTCCAGGGGATCTGATGCCCTCTTCTGGCTGTGCTGGCACCCCGTGCACTTGGTGCACTCACATACATGGGAGGCACTCATACACATAAAACAAAACCCTACAAAACAAACAAACAAACAAACAAACAAACAAAAAGCAATTAAGCTTATCAGGTAGTCGATAAGTCAAGTCAGAATCTTAGATAAACAGAAAGAATCAAAAAGAAAAGTACTGAGTGGTAAGAATAAAGATAAATCGGTTTATTTTTCTTATGTTTAACTTCTCTAAAAATACCTAACAGCCTAAAGCAAAGATGTTTATAATGTGCAGTGTGTTTACTTCACATGTGAAAGTTGAATATACATGACAACAAGAGGCAGGGGCTGGAAGGGGAATTAGGATGAGTGTGAGATTTTTGTGTGGCCGGTAACTCCATGTGATACCACTCAAAACCAGACCACAATCCAGTCAAGATGTGCTACCCAGCCTGAGGGAAACGCCGGCTCTTTTGAAAGACGTATAAACACAACCACTTCTCCCACAGTAAGAGAAAGCAAACACATGTCCAGGTATTCGGTGTCACCTGAGTGCGCCCCTCCCGTCCTCAGCTCCTCTCAGAAGCTGCCTCCCTCCTGCTTCCTGCCAGCCCTTTAATCACTTGAGGTCTGGTTTCCACTTCTGTTGTTCAGTCAGACAGTGTTTTTAGGCACCAATGACTGGGAATCATTGCATTCAACTGCATGTATACTGCGCCTAACTACAGAGCGCCAGCGGCCTTTGCTAGTCAGCCGCCTTCCACACTCTCTACTCTTCACTTCCCCAACAGGCACTTCTTCCCCGGCCCCTCACGAGCTTCCCTGGCCCCTCACGAGCTTCCCTGGCTCCTCACGAGCTTCTCTGGCTCATCAAGAACTCAGCTCTGATGGTGTTAGGTGCCATTTTGGGGCCATTTCTGCCCCTGGACAGAAGCCTTGGAAGGCGGGGGTGGGGGGCATTCTTCTAGTGTGTAGCTTGTGATAACAGACGTCTCTGCTCATGCTGAAGAAGGAAACACCATCAAGCACCCACAAGACACTGTAGACCAAACGTGTGGGAGATGCTGATGTGAACTCAGATGAACAGCAAGACCTAGGTATGAAGCATCAGGAAGCCTCTGAGGAGCAGTACTTCACAGATTCCGGGTCTTGGAATGAACACCATTTTCTAGAACATTCTTCATGGGACAAAAAATTTGGTTTGGAAATTGCTAATTACATAGAGTATTGTTTTCCTCTGCAAATGCACACATGTCTTTCACATCTACTCCCACAGCCAATGCTCCCTGGATATATGTGTGTATGTGCAAGTGTGCATGTATGTGTACACTTAAAATCTTTTATTTATTTATTTATTTTATTTTTGTGTAAGAGTATTTTGCCTGCATGTATGTAAGTGCACCTGTGTCGCGTGATCACGGACAGTGCACGTACTTGGCAGTGGAGCTTGCAGCTATGGTGAGCTCTTTGCTATTCACTTAACGTATTTTCTTCAAATTTTTTATTTATTTTTTTATGTGTATGAATGTACCGCCTGCATGTGTTTAAGTGTACCCATGCGATGCATTGCCTGCAGAGTTTAGAAGAGGGTATTGGATTCCCCTGGAACTGGAGTTAGGGATGGTTGTTAGCTGCCATGTGGGTGCTACTCTCTGCAAGAGTAGCCAGTGCTCTTAAAAGCTGACACCTCTCTAGCCTCCTTCTTAGAATATTTTTTACGGGGCTGGAGACATGGCCTAGCGGTTAAGAGCGCCAACCGCTCTTACAGAGGACCGGGGTTCGATCCCCAGCACCCACATGGCGGCCGAGAACCGTCTGAAACTCCAATTCCAGGAGAACTCCAGTTCCAGGGGAATCCGATACCCTCTTCTGACCTCCGCGGCATTGCACGACACGGCTGCACAGACCTGCATGCAGACAGTACATTCATACACATACGGAAATAAATAAATTTAATTAAAAAAAGAATATTTTTACTCCTGAACTAAAAACTTATTGTGGAATGGCTGCATTGAGAGGCAGGCCAAGTGATGGAAGGGTGCTGTCTAGGTTCACACGTGTGCATGTGTGTGTGTGTGTGTGTGTGTGTGTTTCCTTCACATGCCTGTTGCATACAATGCAAATGACAGTCACAGAGGCCACACTTAGATCAAGCACAGGTGAATTGGGGTGGGTAGGAGGCCACTGTGTCCCATTAGGCCACACCAGCCTGGGGCTCTGGAGGCTCTTCAGGCCCTAGGCCATGCTGTCTGAAAACAAGACATTTGGTCTGGGGTACCTGGGATTAAAATCCACCGTTTGTCTGCTTGTGGCTTGGGGTTTGCCTCTGGCTCAGTGGTCTTATCTGTAAAATAGGGCCAGTTGACAATGTCAGAATTCACCAATGATTATTGTGAGGCCTGGATGGACAACTACAGGCTAGCAGCAGCTGAGCTTCCAGAGCAGACTCTTCCAGAGCATGGATGTGGGCACTGCATGCACCCTTGCTGTTTAGCATTGGTTTCCATAGCCACTGTGCCCTCCTGACCTGCAGGTCACTTTCCTCCCTCAGTCAGTGGCCTGAGGGGACAGCTGAGTTTTCCTTTGGAGCCCAGGGAGAATAAGATGGATGCCTCAGGTTCCCATGGGATGAGGCTGGAGCCCAGGCACCAGAGTCCTTGCACTCAGCTAGGCAGGAGCCTAAGGCTTCTAGAGGTCAGAAGCTGAAGTCTGCTCCTGGCCTACCTGACTCGAGCAGGAATCTGGGGTGACTCAGTTGCATGGAATGTAAAAATCAGTAATGCCCATGCCAGCATGGCCTGGGGACTGGTACCTTACTTAGCACGAGCTTTCGAGGGACAGAATCCAGCCACTGTTCTGGAAATGTGTGATACACATATAATCTGACCCTGAGATCCAACTAGAAGGAATGTAACTCACACACACACATAGCAAGAGCTGCTGCAATCACACCCCAGAAGGAATTTACTACGGTGTGAGTGGGGGTCAACTAGAGGGCTGGGGTCTCCTTCCCCGGGGACTAGGCTTGTCCATGGCATGAACTGGTCACTGGTATCTGTGGGTCTCCTTCCCCGGGGACTAGGCTTGTCCATGGCATGAACTGGTCACTGGTATCTGTGGGTCTCCTTCCCCGGGGACTAGGCTTGTCCATGGCATGAACTGGTCACTGGTATCTGTGGGTCTCCTTCCCCGGGGACTAGGCTTGTCCATGGCATGAACTGGTCACTGGTATCTGTGGGTCTCCTTCCCCGGGGACTAGGCTTGTCCATGGCATGAACTGGTCACTGGTATCTGTGGGTCTCCTTCCCCGGGGACTAGGCTTGTCCATGGCATGAACTGGTCACTGGTATCTGTGGGTCTCCTTCCCCGGGGACTAGGCTTGTCCATGGCATGAACTGGTCACTGGTATCTGTGGGTCTCCTTCCCCGGGGACTAGGCTTGTCCATGGCATGAACTGGTCACTGGTATCTGTGGGTCTCCTTCCCCGGGGACTAGGCTTGTCCATGGCATGAACTGGTCACTGGTATCTGTGGGTCTCCTTCCCCGGGGACTAGGCTTGTCCATGGCATGAACTGGTCACTGGTATCTGTGGGTCTCCTTCCCCGGGGACTAGGCTTGTCCATGGCATGAACTGGTCACTGGTATCTGTGGGTCTCCTTCCCCGGGGACTAGGCTTGTCCATGGCATGAACTGGTCACTGGTATCTGTGGGTCTCCTTCCCCAGGGACTAGGCTTGTCCATGGCATGAATTGGTCACTGGTATCTGTGGGACACGTTTTGTCTTGTTAGCATGGCACATACACAGGCTTCACTGAAGGTACAAAGCTGCTTTATGTTGAGAAGTTTTGAAAACAACAAAAAAATGTGATCTAAGACTGTGTTGGTATGCCCCTGGGAAAGGGGGCGGGGCTGGTGAGCCAGACCAGTGTAGCTCATGAGTGAGGGGTGGCGGACAGGAGCTGAGAGAGCTGCACCAAGCAGCTGCTCCAGGGAGGGATGAACACGAACAGCAGAGAGAGACGGTCCTGGCACGCTGTGGAAACTGGCTTCACTGTCTGGCACATCAACCTGGCTGGCAGTGTGGAGGGAAAAGGGTTGATGGGTAAGATTGGCTTCAATCTGCATCCAAGTCCCCTTTATTCTGTGGACACAGGGCCTGGTGTCACATCCTGTCCACTCACAGCCTTCAGGGGGCAGCATCTAATGACTGGCTGACACATTGGTCTGTTCATCTCGGAGGCTCTGTCCATGCTTGGCCAGTGACAGACATTTCCAGTTCACTCCATAGCAATTAGGATGGCGTGGTCTCCTTCTCAGCCAGATTTTCCATTCATAAATTCCCTGTAGAGTGTGGTGGTTCACTCCGGTGAGCTCAGCACTCAGGAGGCTGAAACGGGAGGATTGCTGTGAGTTCCAGGCCAGGCTGGGCTACATACAGAGACCCTGTCTTAAAACGTTTCCTTCTGGCTGTCATTATTTGCCTGTTCTGGGGTTTTGCTTTTAGGTTTATTGTGGTTAGCTCTGTGCGTGGCTCTATAATGGGGACCCCGACCGAAAGCGACCTGGTACGTGTGTGTGCGTGTGTGCGTGTGTGCATGCGTGTGTGTGTGTGTGTGTGTGTGTGTGTGTCCGTCCCACTGGCTTGTACTGCATGCTGGTGCTGACTGCTGTCCATCACTACAACCCGCGCAGCTTAAGACAAAGGTACCAACAAGGAATCCTAACACCCCTACCCATGAGCTCATCTGGAGTTCCGCATCACTCCTCAGTTGTGAGAAATTAAAGAGAAAGGGGCGACTGGCGCAGCCACGGCTGGTGCAGGCTCTGGTTCAGGGGACATTCGGCCCTGGTTCAGGGGACAGTCAGTCAGCTGAGCAAACCAACCCCAGGCTCCACCGCACTGCGTGTCCCCTGGGGCGTGCTCACAAACCCAGTGCACTGGTCCTCTGAGCGGTGGAGGAGCAGACAGGGCCTTCCCGGAGGCTGGGAAGTATCCAGCCTCTCCTAGGACATGACTGCATGTCCCTAGTTTCCACGCCTGTGGGAAATCAGCAGAATGCAGGACCCTCTGGGTTTCTCTTCCTCTTGTTTGTATTTCTTTGTCTTTCCCAAATTTCCTCTATTTATTGTCAAAGTAGTTGAAACATTAAACATCACGGGTTGAAGAAGAGTGAGCTCGGCCTGTCACGCGCACTTTATCATTTAATGTTCGGTGTTTCTGGCCTGCGTTTGTTGAAGCACATGGAATTTTGCACCCGCTGTGCAGTCAGCGTGTTCACATTCCTCTGTGGGTGGTGTGAGCTGCCCGTGTGGGATGGGCTCATGGCGGAGGTCTCCACTTTCCTTTGCCCTGTAGAGGCTTCTTCAGTTAATCTCCTGCCTTCTTTAACCTTCAGGCCATTCCTGCCCACTTATAATATTTATCACATGTAACAATCGGGCATTTGATGTCCTTTGCTTTCTTTCTTAGGGTTTCAGATTTATAGATGACATTTTATAAATATTATTTGTAATAAATTTAATATTTAAGTAAATATTATCATTTCTATGTATTGATTCATAGAATTTCTACTGTGGAACATTACTGATATAATTGTGGTTGCTTTGATTAACAATTATCAATATTATTTAGTAGCTACAGTAATATCAGTGTTAATATTATTGATAAATATTTGGCTAGTCGGAATATCCATAAATATAATTTGTAATGCATTCATGATTAATTCATATATATTATCATATTTATAGTTGGGGGAAAATGTGTTTTAAAAATTCTTTTTTGTTTTGGGTTTTTTTTAAGACAGGATCTCCCTGTAACCCTAGCTGACCTGGAACTCGCTATGTAGACTAGGCTGGCCTTGAACTCACAGGGCTCCAGCTGCTTCTGCCTCAGGAGTGCTGGGATTAAAGGTGTGTGCCACCATGCCTGAACTGAAAATGTGTTTTTTATGTGCTAGTTATTAAAAGAACTGCTGTTGGGGAATATTTATAAACATTTTTTGCGAATATTGGTTAATATTTAATAATAATATTTATATTCTATACTGTGAAACATTTCTGATGTAATTCAATGAACATTTATTTTATTTCTATACACTAATTTCTAGGAGAACTACTAAGATGAATTGTACCTCAAGTACAAATTTTTTGGGGGAGGGTTCTTTTCGAGACACAGTGTCTCCCTTTAGTCCCAGCTGGCCTGGAACTCCCTATGTAGACCAGGCTGGCCTTGAACTCACAGGGATCACAGAGAGGCCTGCCTCTGCCTCCTGAGTGCTGGGAAAGGCATGTGCCACCATGCCTGGCCTCAAGTACAAATCTTACATCATAAAATTAACACAAGAGCATTTAAAAAAAAATTAGAAAAGCATGCAGTGAGAATTGTACCTGACTGGACCAGATGGGCAGCTCCTGCTTTCGTTCAGCTGTCGTTTCCAGTCTGTTCCTGTGCAGCCTGTTAATCAAGGCTTTGCTTTGTGAACTCCCCTATGGCACATGAATATTGTCTGATTTCTTTTTTAATTAATTAATTAATTAATTAATTAATTTTTTAATGTGTATGAGTGTACTGTCTGCATGTAGGTTGGTGCACCTGTGTCATGCAACGCTGCGGAGGTCAGAAGAGGGTGTCGGATTCCCCTGGAATTGGAGTTAAAGACGGTTCTTAGCCACCATGTGGGTGCTGGGGATCGAACACGGGTCCTCTGCAAGAGCAGTCGGTGCTCTTAACTGCTGAACCATCTCTCCAGACCCGAAGATTGTCTGATTTCTAACAACTCTGCCACTCGCTCTGTCCTTGTTAGTCACACCTGGTTTTTGCTGTTATAGAAACTGTAACTGTGGAGTCTCCGAGAGCACCAGGGTGCCCCACTTTCTTCCTCTCTTCCTTGCTGCTGAAGCAGCAGCCAGGCGTGTGATCCGGGCTCCTTTGATGGCTGGCTGGGATGGAGTTCGAAACCTCTTGCGGGTATTTAGGCATCTCTCCTTCCGTCCTGCCACACATCTGTCTTTGAATCTGAGCACATTCTTTCTACACTAAGGATAGTGTGTTTTATTTGGCTCAGGAGCTGAGGTCTTTCTTCTCAGTTGTTCATTCGTGGTTTAGTTTCATTTTCCTCCCACTTCTCTGTTCATTTTTTAAAAAGATGTAGCTTAGTGTCACTAATTAATTATTAATTAATTAACTGTGTGTGTGTGCGTGTGCGTGTGTGTATGTGTATGTGTGTTCCGCACCACAGATATGGAAGTCAAAGGACAACTTGCAGGTGGTCAGTGCCTTTACCTGCTGGGCCTTCTCCCTGTCCCCTGATGGACTTCTTACAGCATGGGGACTTCCCATTCTTGTGGCCCATTTCCCCTCTTTTCTTTGTAGAAAATGTTTTTTAAAAATGTTCTTATCGGGGCTGGAGAGATAACCTAGCAGTTAAGAGCGCCAGCTGCTCTTACAGAGGACCTGGGTTCGATCCCAAGCACCCACATGGCGGCTAAGAACCATCTGTAACTCCAATACCAGGAGAACTCCAGTTCCAGGGGAACCCGAGACCCTCTTCTGACCTCCGCAGCATTGCACGACACGGGTGCACAAACCTACATGCAGACGGTACATTCATACACATACAGAAATAAATAAAAATAAAAAGATGTTCTTATAAAAAATCATTTCTCATTGTTGAGCAAAAAACAAAATGTTCTTATGACTCCGTGCTGTGCTTGTTGAGTTTCAGGCTTGATGAGATTTCTCGGGTGAGGGATGTGGACCCGCCTGTGGCCTGAGGAGGCGTCCAAATGTCCGTTCGCTGAGGCATGTATTTTGTTTTATTTTTTCCTCTAGGGTGGCAATGTGACTCCTCATCTATGCTGAGTCCCCAGCCTCTAATCGTTCCAGGTCCTCTGATCCTTCCATCTCTCAGCCTCTCTGGAGTCAGAGCTACACTCTGGTGGCCATCACGACTCTCTGGCTCCTTCTCTTTCCCACGGCATCATGCCCAGCCTCTTGTTCTGTAAAAACAAGCACCATGCCACTGAGCTGGCTCATCACTGTTATTTTCATCTGCAATTTCCCAATTACATATGCCATTGAACATCTCTTTTAAAAAAAGATATATTTGGGTTGGAGAGGTGGCCTAGCGGTTAAGAGCCCTGACTATTCTTGCAAAGGACCTGGGTTCGATCCCCAGCACCGACATGGCGGCTGAGAACCATCTTTGGCTCCAGTCCCAGGGGAATCCAACACCCTCTTCTGACATCTGCAGGTATTGCATGACATGGGAGCGCTTACATACATGCAGGTATAACACATATTTTATGTATATGAGTGTTATGCCTGCATGTATGTAAGCGCTCCCATGTCATGCAATACCTGCAGATGTCAGAAGAGGGTGTTGGATTCTCCTGGAACTGGAGTTATGGACCATTTTTGGCCACCATGTGGGTGCTGGTCATCAGACTCAGGTCCCCCTGGAAGAGCAGCCAGTGGTCTTAACTGTGTGGAGCCATTTCTCTAGATCCACAGCCTTTTGTTCTTTAAACTGTGAAGCTAATAACTTTTTAACAGGTGAAGCAGGCTGAGTTGCTTGTACATCTAAAGAAGGTCTCGATTCCAGGACTGTCCCCGAGCTGCCCTGGAGCTGCCCTTCCCAGCCGTAGGCTCCTTGGTTCTGTGTCTGTCCCCATCAGCCCTCCTGTGCCAGGTCCCTTTCCCTCCTCCTCCAAGGTTTCTCAGGGGTTGTGGACACAGTCTTCTCTTAGGAAGACAGGGCAGTGGTCCTGCACTTGGTCATGGAGTTCTTGTTGGCTTTTTTGGGTATGTGGAAGAGCAAAGAAGTTGTCTTTGCACTCTGGTGGTCATTGAAAACCGATTCTCTAGAACTCTCTCTCCTCCCTCCCACCTCCCTCTGTGGTCCCTGCCAGGAGAGGGTCTGTGGTGAGCAGGCAGGAAGGAGACCTCTGGAACCTCCAGAAGACACTGACGTTTGTTTTGTGGATGGAAAAGCAAAGGCTCCGTTAGGCCAAGAGAAAACCCTGTATCCTTTTGCGTAGTGTCTGGTGTTTGGAAGCTGCTGGGCTCCCACACGGAACATCAGGGTCTCGGCTGAGCTGAAATCTGCCTGCCTTGTAGTCATGGGGCTGTGACGGGGTTCTTCTGCCCGCTCCCTTCCTCCCTCTCTCCCTTCTTCCTTCCCTCCCTCCCTTCCTTCCTTCCTTCCTCCCTCCCTCCCTTCCTTCCTTCCTTCCTTCCTTCCTTCCTTCCTTCCTTCCTTCCTTCCTTCCTTCCTTCCTTCCTTCCCTTCTTCTTTCCTTCGTCTCACACTATAGCCCAGCCTGGTCTCTACCTCATGATCAACCTCCTGCCTCAGCCTCTTGAATACTAAGAATACAGGCCTGTGCCACCATGCCTAGAGCTGGATTTTATTTTATACATTTTATTGTATTTTTCTTTTAAGACAAGGTCCCATTCTGTAGCCCGGCCTGTCCTTGACCTTAATAGCAGTCTTTCTGTCTCAGCCTCTTAAGGGGTACAATTGTAGATGTGAGCCCAGGAGACTTTATTTTCCAGAAATTTTAGATTTACAGAAAAACTGAGGAGAGGGGAGAGAGAGAGAGAGAGAGAGAGAGAGAGAGAGAAAGAGAGAGCACATGGATTGCTCTCATGTCCCCATTGGCACCTGCATTGTCTCGAGGTAGTTGTTCGAATTGAACCATTTATTTATTCCTAAATGAAGTCATATATTCTCTAAAGTAACATATATATATATATATATATATATATATGTGTGTGTGTGTGTGTGTGTATACACATTTGTGTGTTGACGCATTGATTCACATATGCCAGGATACATGTACAGAGTCAGAGGACAACTTGTGTGCTGCCCAGGAATTGACCTCCGGTCTCCAGGTCTGGCCTTTACCCGCTGACCAGTCACTGGCCTATTTCTTTTCCTTTTTCCTTCCTTCCTTCCTTCCTTCCTTCCTTCCTTCCTTCCTTCCTTCCTTCCTTCCTTTCTTTCTTTCTTTCTTTTCCCCTGAGACACAGTCTTGCTATGTACCGACTGATACAGAACTCACTATGTAGACCAAACTCGTGCTGTTTCTGTAGTCACCACTACAACTCCAGGCAGAGTGATCTGGGTGCATCTCTGCCTCGGTCCAGGTGAGTGAGTGCTGGCTGGGCATTGATCCCTGGGCAAATCCTGTGCTCAGGTCCTCATTACATTGATCGTTGAGTCCATCCCTTGTGGCTAAACAGCCAGCCGAGGCAGCAGGCATGGGCTCCATCCTACAATAGACTCTCAGTCCAGTTGGTTCAAAGGTGTAGACTCCTGAATGTAAGGCAGCCTGTGGGGTCCAGAAGCCTGGGCTGTGCTTGTTCCGAGTCAGAGTGACACTTTCTCTTTCCTTTTCTATGGCAAGGACAGGATCTGACTCCCATGTCCTGGATTCCCCACTCTCTGCACACATATCTTTGAGGCTGTCCCCCTGACAGATCTTTGTATTTCTGATTTGGTGCTAAGCAGACTGGAAACACAGATTGGCGACATGTCCCCAAGACACGGCAATGGCTCTGATACTCAGGGTTTTTCCATAAGCGGCTTCAACCCCGGACTTCTAAATATTCGCCAAGTTGATTACCTCGCTCAGCACTCATTCTTGCTGCTGAAATGTTTCGGATTGCTCCCTTTCCATTTTATTAGGTTAATAAAACTTGGTTTTCAAGCTCTTGGTGCCCCAGGAGGGCAATCGGCCCCTTGTCCAATTCATCAAGTGCTTAATGAGAGGCCCCAAAGTTCCCAGCCGTCCATCCCCAGCTCACAGGCCCTGTAAAGGTGAAGCCTCCAGGCTGCATCGTGGGTTTTACCTGCTGTGATCCCACATTCTCTTGCTAGTTCACTGTCACTCCAGAATTTATATGAGGCTCCACACTGTCAGGGTGTCCTCTGCTCACTCGTCCCTCACCCACTCCACGTACCATGAAGCCAGGTCTGTGTAAATGAAAGTGTCGACGCTAGTATTTCAGAACATTCCGGCCAGAGGCTGGTTGGGAAAGACCTGTGTTTACGTTCGCTAGGGTGGCTCTGTGGGAGTCAAGGTAACAGTTTGAAAAGGGGCCTTTGACCAGGAGAACTAGGCTGCTGTTTAATATAAATAAATTTAAATAAAATGTGTTTCTATGCACACACCCACCAGCATCAGGTCTCTAAATTCTTTTTGCACACATTTCTGTCATCTATGGTTTATTTTTTGGTATTTCAGAGAAAGACCAGCAAAGGAGAAGAGTGCATGTCTGGTCCCGGCAAGGCCTGGCACCTGGGCTCTGTTTCTTTCTAGCACATTCTTTCCTTCCAGAAGGTCCTTTGTTCCTTCCCATCTTCCTGCTGGGGCTCTATCTGCTCCAACAAGCTTGAAAACCAGACCCCACTGTGGCACATTAGGCCAGCTGCCTGTGAGAGGGCACGAGGGTGATGGCTATTGCTGGGTCTAGGGTCTCTCTGAATTTCCTCCACACAGCCCAGTCCCGTCAGTTTGTGATTGCTGCCCTGGTTCCTGTCCTCTGCCTTGAACTTCCACAACATGCCTCTCCTTTAATTAACTGTCCTCTCCGGGGGCATGTGGACTGCTAATAAATTATTCCTGAAGTCGCTGCTCAGGGTGGTGTGTTCTCCCCTCCTTCCCTCCCAGCTGTGCCGAGCTCTGAAGATTATGCAAACACGGCCTTGGGCAGGCTCTGTGAAGTTTTTGGCTATCCTATGCCAGCCAGACTCTGCCTGGGCCATGAGCTGGGGTTTGGGGAGCTCTTTGGATGGCATCTGGTAAAGGGAACATCTGTCTTCTGCAGAGGGTGACATTGGAAAGGCTTCAAGGCCTCTTTGGTCTAAGAGGATTGTTGTGTCCTGGGCTGACAATGCCTATCTTCAAATGAAAAGGCCAGTGTGGACACACAGGTGGCATCTCAGGTCAGGTCACCTGGCTGCTTGGCTTTGCCACAGCCAGTTTATTCCTGGGGTGGCCATTCCCAGACAGCATCACCTGGTTGTGACATCCGCGTTCTCCCAAGTAGCATCCAAGTGTCTTTAGGTCCTGGAACATGCAGCCCAGCTGTGATACCCTGGGGTAGTCCAGGGGCTGGAGAGCCCCATGGCAAGCATTGTACAGCTTGGAGTTTGGATGTGGAAGGTGCAGAACAGTGCATCTGAAGGGGGCCTGGTGGGAGCAGTCAGCTTTGGTCACACCTTGGAGGCTGTCACCCCAGGCTGCCGTGGGCTCTTCTGGGCTCCCTGTGTCCCCTGGGTGCTGGAGCCTGAAGCTCCTCGGGTTCCCCCAGAGCCACCCCCTCCCGTGCACCCTCTGGTTGCATGCCTGCCTTATGGCAGATGATCCTCTGAAAATCCACTTTGAAGGGATTTTGTTTTGTTTTGTTTTCCCCGATTTGACACTTTAGACTGAAGTAGGGCATTCATCTTCCAGCAGAAGAATTTCAACAGAGCAGGCTCGAGGCACCGGCTCAGCGTGTGGAGGCGGCGTCAGGCCTTCCGCATGGGCTGATGACTGTCTTAGTTGCCCCCCTAAACTCTGCAGCTTTCCCCCTCTCAAGCTGGTCACCCCTCACCCCTGCTGCCACCCCTCCCGAAGATCCAGCCCACCTCAAGCTACCCAGACTGAAAGGCGCATTCATGCCCCGGCTAGCTGTTTGTTTAAACTCACCCCGTGTTAGTCCATGTTAAATGTAGCAGACGGGGGAAAATGGAGTTTTCTGCCGGCTTTTGATCAAAGAGAGGGCTTCAGAAATTTGAAGACGGCTTCCTGCAGGACAGTGTCATACGCAGCCCGCGCGTTTCTGAGTGTCACTGTTTAGTTGATTTGGGAGAAAAAAAAATCAGTTTTCCTTTTGATCCCAGTGAAAAAGCATGTCCACACACACACACACACACACACACACACACACACACACGCACGCCCGCCCCTGGACATCACAAACAGGCACCATGGGCAGTTCTCCCCTTCACCCTTAGGTACTTCAGCTGCAGCGGACTGTCTTTTAATTTATCGGCAACAGAGGATCTGGAATCTGGCCCTCCTGCAGAAGGCAAGCTCTTTTAAATTTTCCTCCCTCCATAGGAATTTAAGGTGAATTGTCGCTAGGGTCTCTCTTGTTTGCAGGTCCCAGGATGCCCACCCATGGCTCAGAACACCCGTCCCCCTCCCTCCATCCATCTCCACATTGGGGCCAGTCATTACACTTACATTTCTCCCTGAGCTTCGAAACAAATGCATATACAATTTGCATAACATGGTCACTGCCTCCTGTCGTCCTCGGCATTCTAGGGGCAGGGGTTTCTGAGTTTTAAAGTGTCTTTTCCTACGAAAACTCACTTCAGATCTGTGGCAGAAACTCAGGCTATTTCCTATAGGGAATTTCGGGGTTGCAATGAGCCTAAATCCATGACAGCCAGTCAAATAAGCCTTTGTGTTTCAGTGATGCATCACTGGGGCCCAGGGCAGGCCACTGGAAAAGTTAAAATACCCTCTCTTTCCCTTCCCTCCCCTCACTCATTTTTCCATTATGGAAAAATGTACCTGACTTTCATTTATGAATTTTTTAAATTGTGTTTCTACAATTGCATGTTTGGTTAGTGACTTTGCCAACTTCCTGGATATTTTCTGGTTCTGCACAAAAGAATCTCCTTTCCATTTGGAATCTGGACCCCTGAGGAAGCAGACCCAGAACGGTGAGTGTCCCCGGTGCCTCTGTCCCTGAGGTCCAGCACCTTACTTCAGTTTGGGGGTGGCTCCCCTGCCCCCCTGCTTGCCAGTCTCTTTGTCAGCCTTCAGCTCCAGTCCCCACTTTTAGGAAGGAGATTCTAGAATTTCTACACAAACATCTCATAGGAAGGGGAGGAGGGAATTCAGTTTTCATTTTAAGACTCCGAAAGATGGAGAAAGTAAACAGAGCCGGCTGGTTTATTTCAGGTCTCATGGCGAGGCCCTACTGGATTTACCTAATAAAATGAATTTTAAAAAATTTTCATTTTCTCATTTCATTCCAGCAGAAAATGAGTTTGCCTTTATAATATCCAGATCTTTCAAACTCTATTGAGTGAGAAATTAAGTTACAGAATGTAAATACTCTGGCTTCTACACACACACACACACACACACACACACACGTGTGTATACTCACAGACACACAAAATGAAGCAATTTGTGACTGTAATACAATAGCAAGCTGGGCTTCAGGTCCAGGACACTTATTATTACTTTGTGATATATAATAAAGAGAAATAAGACTCAGAATATTTCTCTTTTAGACTAGTTGAATTGAGATACAAAATAAATTTAATTGTATTTTTTGTTTACAAACATAAGTTGCCTGTATATTTTTAGTCTTCTGAATGTCTTAAACATTCAAAGCACTGGAGAGAAAACAGAGACAATATTTTAGGCCATGGGAAACTACACACGCGCATTTGTATATAATTATGCCTATGAACACACACACTGACACACACACATAAATCAAGCTCACCGGTGAAAAGAATACCTGCCTTTAATTACAAAGACAAAGAAACTAATATTCAAATTTCAAGACAAATCCAGTGAAGTTAGAGTTTGGAAGATAAAGAAGGCAGGATGGCTATTTGCATGAGAAAATCCAGAAATTGACATTAGGCAGATGTGTAATTGGAGTGTGATTATATTTATAACAAAGTTATATAAATGTCAAGGAAAAGAAAATTATTCTGCTTAAGTGTCTGAAACAAATAATTTGGAATAATATTTGGGTTGTCCGAGTCTTGTGCTCTGTGTCTTAGAAAACTTGTGCAGTCCAGGCAGGATTAAAGGGCTTTACTCAAAGAGGTGCTTGTGTTTGTCCGTGTGTGAGCATATGTGTGTGTGTGAATGTGTTTGTATGTGTGTATGTGTGTTCATGTGTGTATGTCCAGTATTCCCATCCCCAGGAGGTACGCAGAAGGAAAAACCGGAGCCACCAGATAGGCAAAACATCCTTTACTCCCGAAATTCACAGTTAACATGAAACTCTTAAAAAGTTAATAAAAGCAATTGTCTTATTTAAAAAGTGCAACCTCCCCAAGCAAGCCCCCTCTGAGTGATTGCACAGGGCAGGTGATGGGCTAGGGAGCAGAGGCGCAGAACGAGGCTTCCCTGGACTTTTTGGTTTGATCAGCAGTATCTGTGTTCTTCACACGGCGTCCCTCACACGGTGGGTAATTTTACCTCTCCACATTGGATCCCCTTAAACAGAAAGCGTTCCTTCTCTGGAGGTCCGCCCGCTGCCCGGTAGATGGCGCCGGTACTTCTGGAGACTGCGTGGTGGAGTGGGGGTGCGGAGAACAGGACCTGGAGCTCCTCCTGCCATCCCATCCCTCATCTCTCCTAATCCGAGGCCTCTGCAAGGTGCCAACTCTTAAGGAGCAGTTAAAGGAGTTAAACCAAATGTCAACCACCAAATGTCTGGTCCCCAAGAAAGGGTCTGAGACAGCGCCTAGCACCAGTTCAAAGAAACGCTTCCTCAATGCCGGGGTAGAAGAGGAGGGCGCTCAGGTCTGTTTCTCCAGGCGCTGGTCCCCACAGTGAACAAGACATCGTGTGCCGCCGGCCGGCAGGTATGCTTCAGGATGGCACGGTTTCGTTTCCACTTCTCACAAAAGTCTTTTCCCGGGGTGGAGAGGATGGTAGAGCCAGGCTGAGTCCCAGCACCTGCCCAGATACGAAACCCAGCTTTATGGAGCCTTCCAGCTCTGTCCCAGCGGTGAGCCGGCACGCTCTCTTCCCCTTTGAGGGAAGTTTTCACTTTATTGCCCAAACGAACGTTTTTCAGTCCTCTTTCCAGAGAATCGTGACCACTTTTTTTTTTCCAATGTATTGAATGCTTAAATGAAGAAAGAAATTAAGATATTTTCGGATGACCTTGATGGGACAGTGTGACTCATTAATTTATTTTGGGCAAACATTAGCCGCCATATCACTTTTAATTAAAAAAGCAGTCTTGGTGTCAGCAAAATATCCCCCAACGATCTGGAATTCCACCAAAGCAACAAAAAGATTTATTTCTTTTTTCTCAAAATGGTGTTATTCTACTTGGGGTGGGAGGGTGAGTGGGTTTCCTTTGGCTTCAAATCTGAAGTACTTTTTAAAGAAAATACAGAAATGTGGAGAACCGTGATTTCATTTGGTCTGGTAGTAATTAATCTTATATCGTTCTTAACAAATTTGATTGAACGACACTAGTTTTTATACTTGTTTGTGTTTACAAATCGTGCAGGTTAGCCACCCACCAATCTCAGCGGGAGTCTGCATATTAATAAAATGATTGTGAAAAAAACAGCTGTTTAAATAAATTCTGTTCTGGTTTAAAGATTCTGCCGTTTGGGAAAAAGTCATTCAGCGTTGAGTGGCCGTCACCGGCAAACAGGATGGAAAATAAATCTTCCAGTAACTTAGTTCTAATTTTCGTGTGCAAGATACTAACCCATAAAAAATAAACTTTGTGTGTTGGGCCACGTTTGTATCAGGCGAGTCTTTGTAACACGATATGGATAAAATGTGAACTTGGAACTCCTGAGTGCTTTGAATCCCCAGCCATGGGTTATGGGACAGGGCAGAAAATAAAATTAGCAGCTCTGGCGCGAGCCAGTCACATCTCACAGTTGTGTGGAGGTTGTATTATTAGAATAAACCTGCACAGAAAAGGCTGTCACCTGGCACCTTGGCTTGGGGGATAATTCAATTACACCACCCAGTCGAGCTGACTTACATTTGTGCGGTGGCCTCCTCATGATCCTGTTTATTTCTAGAAATCACAGTCGTGACAGCTGTAACAGGCCATTCAGCAGCAAACATTCTCTCAGTTAGTTGAAAATATTTCAGCCTTTGGAGACCAAGCAGAGCAGAACTTTGAGGGTTGAGGGTTGCGACTGCTGGTCAGAGGAGAGAGAATTTTTAAACCACAGACTCCACCAGCCTAGAAGAACCCCACGCTTCCCTTTGCCATGTGAGCTGGTGAGTTTTCTAGGCAGCTGCAGAGATCATGGCCCCTTCTGAAATTATTTTTCTCTCCCGAGGAAGGGCAGAATGTGGACCGGGTACTTACTCTGCACATGGAATTGGAACAGCTTGGGAGGCCCAAGGACCTGGCAAGCCTAGGCCACATCTGTCACCAAAGGCGGCGTAGAGAGCTCACTTGTTCATAGTCTGAGGCTTATATTTGTAAACTTTTCTTTTTTTTTTTTTCTGAAAAAGTCACATCTGATCTCTGGGAGTGAAGGTGGGAGGGGGAGCCCCCTCCCCACAGCTGAAGGCAATCAGGGTGCATCTCTGGGGTGGATCTCTGTGGTGGATCTCTGGGGTGCATCTCTGTGGTGTGTTTTAGTTGAAAGGTAGAAATGTACACCCAAACAGACCAAGAAGCCCCTTGGAATGCGAGCTTTACCCCAGTACCCCCTTCTGCCAGTCCTTGGGGTCCTCCTGCACACACCCTCAAACAGTCCTTTGGGAAAGGCTCTGGAAACTGTGGAATGGCATTTAAAGGTCAGCATATAACATGTCTGAACTGTGTGTGGAGGAAGAACTCTAACTCCTTAGTACAAACGAAGCCCCGCGGACCCTAATCCTGCCCGGCTCTTCTCGTAGGATCTGTCCTGAGCATCTGGAGAGAGCTAGTTTCCGAGGGGGCTGCATCTCAAGCCCCTCGAGGGTAGTGTGTGGCCCGGGCCTCCCTCTGCGCTTCTCCAGGCCTGCTCCGTGTAGTTGGATAACTTGGCCAGCAAGTGGTCAGACATCACAGTGGAGAGCTCTTGAGGCCACCCTGCCTCAGGGGCCAGAGGGTTGGGATGCGCCATGTTGCTGTCCAGTGATGCCACTTTCTCACTGTCCCCTCGACCTCTCAGTGTCCTGGACCCCAATCTTAGACATTTTGTTGTTGAACCACTTGCTGGGCTAATTCACTGGCTGACTCTTCAGGGCCTGGAATGCAGGCCTGTGATGTGCAAATAGCCTGGGTGGGAGGGTGGGGCTTCTGGTAGTTTACCGACTTGCTTCCAGGTAGTCTGGACCCTTCCCCATGTGGCAGGTGAGCTGGAAGTTCATGGCTGACTTACTAGCATCTGTTTACAAGTCAAGAAGGTGAAGAATGGCCCTATTGGACAACAGAGGGGATTCCCTGAGAGCCAAGGGAGCCAGCGAGGAATGGACGCTGGAGTTCAGGCTGTTGATTTCAACCACATTTCTTCCCCTTTCAGACCTGGTCTCATGCAGCCCGGGATGGTCTCAAACTCACTACATAGCTGAAGAGAACCTTGAACTCTTTTGTTGTTGATTGTTTTTTGACAGGGTCTCTCTAGTCACAGCCTGCCTGGAAGTCATGACAGGAAAAAGGCCTGCTTCGATCTCACAGAGATCCACCTGGCTCTGCCTCCCAAGGGCTGAGATTAAATACCCATGCCACCGCACCCTGTGAAAACCTCGAACTCTTGATCCTCTTGCTTCTACTTCCTGAGTGCTGGGATATAGATGTGTGCCGCCATGCCTGGCTTCTGTGGTGCTGGGGATGGGACCCAGGGCTTTGTGTATCCTAGGCACCGGCTCACCCACTCAGCCACATCCTCAGCTTGCACCTTCTTACCAAGCCACACAGTGCTTTGCTAAACACCCCTATGCAGAGTAACTGATGAGCCGAAGAGTCTGAGAGCTGCGGCAAGCCAGGGGCAGCCGTGTCAAAGGGCGGGTTTGGGTTCAAGCGAGGCTCTGCCTCTCATTTTCTGGGGCCGTTTAGCAAATTCTTACATTTTCTGCAGCTTCGCTGTTTCCTCCAATGTGAACTGGAGTTCAAAATCTTGCTTTCCTGGTGTGGGGATTTGCACTTTGGGAAGGGAGGGCCTGAGCACTCAGTAAAGGACTATATTTCATCTGTCGCTGCCTCCCACACCTCAGGAACCAGAGGTCAGGGGGTACCAGCACCACCTCTCTGTCACCTCTTGTCCCTGCTGGGTTTGGGGGTACAGGAGGAAGGGGCACCAGGTGAAGAGTGAGCTAAATAAACGTCCTCAGGGGACTCTAGGGAGACAGGGGCCACATCTCCACCCCTCATGTACTGAAAATTGGGGAGGTATAGTCACGTATCCCTGTGGTCACCACAGCCCTGGGGAGATTAGATATGAGGCCTCGAGGACCAGAGGAACCCCATGTGTGTTGCCCCACTTTTAGGAGAGAGAAACTGAGTCTGGCCCTCCTCATTTGGCCCTGCTGGGCCACCATGACTGAGATGTGTAATTCTTGGGGTGCCAGTGTCAGCTGGCTTCTGGGAACTCTGGCCAGTTGGGGGCACTCCAGGGACACTGGAGGGCCAGGCAAAGAGAGGGAGAAAGAGTTCTATCCTGTCCACATGCTGGTCTGATTATTGCCACTTGGAAGCAGGGGTCTCAGAGGAGATCCTGAACTGGCTGGACACCCTGGCCAGGCTCTCAGGCCTGGCTCCTGTCCTGACGAATCCTAGCATGGAACATGTAAGGAATGGTTCTTGCTCCTGCATTTCCTGTGCTGAGCCTTGAGAAAGCTGGCAGGCAGACATTACAAATAAAATAAAACCAACTATTGGAGGACATCCCTGTCAATCATCTGAGCTGTTGCCATGGAGACAGATAGCCAACTTACATGGTGTTCACCCTTGCTAAACTGTTTGCTGGGGGCAGCCTGCTTCACCAGACCAGGCTGGGTGACCCAGTGGGGAGCGCACTGAGCTGTCCAGGCAGGAGGCTGGAGGAGGCCAGGCTACCTTTGGTCTCTGTGCCTCTGGCTTCATTGCGACAGGATGGATGTCACGTCCATGAGATCGCATCCATCTACAGGGGAGAAGGGCGCTAAGCTGGAGTACTGCTCCTTAGCTGCAGCTGCTGTTATGAGAGGTGGAAGAACCTTCGGGGAAGGAATTGGGGTTGGCAGGGGTGGGTCACGGGGTGTGGAGGGCTTGGAGGCTTGTAGCCCTATCCTGCTGGGGCCTCCGCTTGCTGTCTGCTGTGTCTGAGGCTCCCCTGACTATCAACCATCCAGCTCTCCCCCACTGTGCCTTCCCTGCTGTGGTGGGCTGTTCCCGCTAAGCTGTAAGTTTGAGTCTCCATTATGTTGCTCTTGTTGGGTGTTTGGTCAGAGGAACGTAAAATATAAATCCATGGACCAGGAGGTACTGGGAGTGATAGACACATGGGTGACCATTAGGGCTCAGAGATCTTCGAACAGACCTGGGGTAACTCTGATTAGAAGATAAGGAAACATAAAAAACAAAAACTTTCCAATGAAATGTTGATTGCTCAGTATTTTAATTATTTCACTCACTGCCGGGTGTGGTGGCGCACACCTTTAATCCTAGCACTCGGGAGGCAGAGGCAGGCGGATCTTTGTGAGTTCAAGGCCAGCCTGGTCTACAGAGTGAGTTCCAGGACAGCCGGGGCTACAGGGAGACCCTGTCTCGAAAAGACCAAAAAAAAAAAAAAAAAAGAAAGGGAAACTAACTAGGGTGTTTACAACTTAGAGAAATACACAGGTCAGTGCCTTGCCCAAAGTTCCCTTTGATTGTATGGCTTCTCTTAAAACAACTGCTGCACAGACAGGGAAACTGAGGCACAGAACAGCTATAGGGTTGGTGGAGGGCCACACGGTGCTGAGCTCTCAGGCGGGGCTTAGCCTTTGGCCCCCCTGCAGGGCCTGCTCCCAGCCTGGGGTACAATGGTTCTTTGGAAAACTGAGTGTGTCTCTCCAGGGAGGGAGCACACGGGACCTGTGACAGGTGGGAGGAGGTGTCCCCAGGCTCCCACCTGCTTCCCCTTCCCATTCTGCTCCTGTCTTCGCCTATCTTCAGCTCCTTGGTACAAGTTGCTTCCTTGAGCTCTGAGGGGGTGATGCCCAACGGAGCCCTACATCCTGCTGAGCCCAACAGGTGCTGGGGGGAGCCAGGACCTGCAGGGGACTGCCTGCGTTCGCCTCCTTCTCCAAGCACAGACAGGTTTGTGGGCCAGATGAGCAGCCTCTCCTATGTCATGGATTCCTGGAGTGGCCATTGCAGACACCCATGGTACTGAGTGAGGGTAAGAGGTTAGCAGTGACCATGAGGTACCTGGTCACCTTGGCAACTCTGGTCCAGCTTCTGGCTCTCCATACAAGGGCACCTTCCTCATGCTGTGCCGTGTGGCCTTTCCACCTGAGATTCATGGTCAGTAATATGAGAAATGTTCCCAGATCTCCCCCCCTCCCCTACACCACACAGTTGCCTGCAACTTTTGGAGTAGAGCTCTGTGTGTTAACAGGGTGTCTTTAGCCAGCCCCTTTTCTGGAACCTTCTATTATATGTAGCCTGCCAAGCTTCCCTGACTACTGTGTGGCAGAGAGGAGGGTGACCTGAAACAGACCAGGTGTCTGTGATGAATAGCCCAGCACCCACGTGTAGTACCTATTCCTAGAAATTCAGTCACAGAATGAGGGGCAAGAGAGATTGGAAAAATACATTGTAGATAGAATTCGGAGGGGATGGAGAGACGGCTCAGTGGCTAATGGCACTGGCTGGTCTTGCAGAGGACCTGGGTTCTACTCTCAGCAACCACATGGTGGCTAACAACCATCCATAAATCCAGTTCCAAGGGAATTGGATGCCCTCCTCTGACCTCCGTGGGCATTGCACAACATGGATGTACTTACATACATGCAGGCAATATACTCGTACAGATAAGATAAAAATAATAAAGTAAATTAAAAAGAAGCAACAATGGAAAATGAAATTGCCCTGAAGACGCAGGGGTGCTCTACTGAAAGACGGCGCTCACAAAAGCAAGACAGAGACCATTTCCTGTAACCACTCAACTTGGAAGCGGACCTCACCTCATGTTCTCGAGCACACTTAGGGTCCCAAGGGGCCATGGGAGCAGCCTGGAAACCTAAGCCAATGGAGTCCTTTGATAATTGCAATGTGCTAAAATTATATCCATATTCATATATTTAATATTATACTTAAAATATCTACAACTTAAAAATAATTTCATTTTTAATTGGCACACAGTCCTCTCCCATACTTGTGGACAGACATTCCCAAGACTTTCCTGTCTCTGCCTCCCATCTCCCCGCAGGAGTGCTGGGATTACAGACAAACTATTTTAATTATGTGTGTACGTGTGTGTCTATGGGTATGTGCATGCGAGTGCAGGTGCCTGCAGAAGCCAGAGGCTACAAGTGGTTGTGAGCTGCCCAATAGGGCTGCTGGGAACCGAGCTCTGGTCCTCTGGAAGAGGTTCTCAGCTCGGCTGAGCCATCTCTCCAGCTCCTACAGACAGACTATGTGTTCAGCCTTTATGTGGGTTCTAGGGCTGGAACTCAGGTCTTCACGCTCACATGGCTGGAGCTTCTCACAGCATCTCTTTTTGTCTTTTTGATAACAGCTATTCTAACCTGAGGTGACTTCTTATCCTGGTAGAACCTGCATGTCCCCTGAGGTCAGGGGTTTATCAGCTGGCCATTCATAGACTGTCTTTTGAGAAATATCTCTTCTGGTTATTCACCTGTTTAAAAATCAGATTAAGGTTTTTGAGTTCCTAATGTGTTCTGGAAACCACTCCATGGTTATATGAATGGATTGGAAGTATCTCCTTTGATTCTGAGGGCTGTCTCTTCACTCTTGATTTCCCAGCAGCAGCAGGGACAACCAGATTCGGCTTTCTTTCCTGCTTGGATGCCCTTTGTTCTTTCTCTTGTCCTGGCTGTGACTTCCAACACCATGCTCAGCAAGACTGGGAGGAGCCTGGACTTGTTCTGTGCTGGCAGTGGGTGACTTCAGCTTCCCACTCAGTATGATGCTGGCTCTGGGATTATCATATAAATACACACACACACACACACACACGCACACACATACACATACACACATGCACACACACATACACACACATACACACGCACATGCACACACACGCACACACATACACACACGCACACACACATACACACGCACATGCACACACGTGCACACACACATACACACATGCACACACGCATGCACACACACATACACACGCACATGCACACACACGCACACACATGCACACACGCACACACACATACACACGCACATGCACACACGTGCACACACACATGCACACACGCATGCACACACATACACAAGCACACACAAACACACACGCACACATGCACACACGCGCACATGCACACACGCGCACACGCACACACGCACACACACACACCCTTTTTAATGTTGTGGCACATTGCTCCTATAGCAACTTCTTTGAGTGCTTCTGTTGTGAGAGGTGTTGAACCTCACTGATGGCTTTCCTTACATCCACTGAGATGGTCTCTGTCCTTCACTATGTTGACGTGACACCTATGTTTTAGATGCCATATTTTACCTGATCATGGCGTGTACTATTCTTAGGGAGGAATGCGTCTTATTAATTTGTTTGTTTAGCATGCCTGTGGAGGACAGAGGACAAGTTGCAGGACCTGGCTCTCCCGTCCATGCCGCCTCGAGGCAGGGTCTCTCTTGAGGCAGGGTCTCTCTCAAGGTAGGGTCTCTCTCGAGGTGGGGTCTCTCTCCAGGCAGGGTCTCTCTCGAGGCAGGGTCTCTCTCGAGGCAGGGTCTCTCTCGAGGTAGGGTCTCTCTCGAGGCAGGGTCTCTCTCGAGGCAGGGTCTCTCTCGAGGCAGGGTCTCTCTTGTTTCTGCCGCTGCACTGCGGATTCTGGCCAGCTGACTCATGGACTTCTGGGAGATTCTCAGGAGTGCTAAGATTACAGGTGTGTCACCACATCTGTCCCTTTACGTGGGTTCAGGATTGAATCTTTACCTACTGAGTCATCTTTCCAGCCATTGGACTCAATTTGAATTTTTGTATTTTTGTTCCTAATGTGTTCTGGAAACCACTCCATAGTTAGATGAACAGATTGCAACTATCTCCTCTGATTAAAGTCCTCAATTACTCTCTCCTTCCTTCCCTCCCTTCCCCCTCCCCTACCCTCCCCCTCCCTCCCTTTGTGTTGTTGATTGGTCTTGGTATCAAAGTAATCTTAGAACTGTAGAATGAGCTTGAAAGTTTCAATCTTTGGGGTAGTTTGGGGAGACATGGCCCTAGGTCTTAAAAGGTTTGGTAGCAGTCAGCAACGAAGCCACCCACTCCTGACTTTTCCTTGTTGGTGGGCTGATGACTATTTCGCTGCTGGTTTGGTTTTAGTAGCCATATTCCTGTGGAAATGGATCCACTTCCTCCAAGGTTTTCCAAACGGTTGGCATAGTAGGTGTTGTCATTATTCTTAAGGGAGATTTTTGTTTATCATTAAAATCTCTTCGTTTCATCTCTAATTTTACTTATGTGGACCTGCAGTCCCTTTTCTTCATTGGTTCAGCTAAAGATTTGTTAGTTTTGTTTAAATTAAATAAAAATACTTTAACTCTTTACTTATGGTTGTTGGTATTTTAAACTTTCAATTTATGTCATTCTTTCTACTAATTTGAGTTTATTTTTGCTTTTCTGGTGTCTCAAGTTCCACAGTTGGGTTCTCTGGCTTCTTTCACCTTTTATTTTTATTTATTTTAAAAATATTTCATTTATGATTTTTATTTTATGTGTATGAGTGCATTGCATTTCGGTAGGTGCACCCATGTGGTGCAATCGCCTTGGAGGTCATAAGAGGGCATTGGTTTCCCTGGATTGGAGTTACAGATGGCTGTTAGCCACTATGTAGGTGCTGAGCATTGAACCCGGGTCCTCTGCAAGAGCAGCCAGTGCTCTTAAATGCAAAGCGATTTCTCCAGCCCCGTCCCTGACTTTTTAAACATGGGTATTTACGCCCCTTTTCAGTTCTGTTTTTGTTGCATCTGAGTTTCTTACTGTGTTCATTGGTCTTAAGAAGATTTTAACCTTCATTTCTTCATTACAGTGCTCAGGACCCACATTCCATTGTATTCCACTGCCTACGTGTGGCACGTTCCCTTGTCTGTCAGGCCTACCAGCCCTGTAGTATAGTTTGGCTGGGATGTTTCTTTGTTGATTTGGGGAGGAGGGGTGTTCTGGCCATGGATGAAAGTGGGGTTTGCAGTCCCCGTCCTACCATAGCGGAGTTTCCCTTTCTGTCCATAACTTCTGATGTCTGCTCTATGTAGTTAGGTGTAAAGGGACAACAGAGTGTAGACACACTGAAGCCACCTCTTCTCACCCATACCTGTCATTTTGCATCAACCTTCCTGGTATCTGGAGGTTTTCATAGAAATCCTGCTCACCTTTGGTCTGTCTGTGTGGACTACCTTCCTACCTGTGATCTGTTCTGTGTGGAGCATCAAGCATTCCTTCCTGTGGTAATGTGTGGAGCATCGTTCCTTCCTAGGATCTGTTCTGTGTTGAGCATTTTTCCTTCCTGTGATCTGTTCTGTGTGGAGCATCCTTCCTTGCTGTGATCTGTTCTGTGTGGCGCATCCTTCCTTGCTGTGATCTGTTCTGTGTGGAGCATCCTTCCTTCCTGTGATCTGTTCTGTGTGGAGCATCCTTCCTTCCTGTGATCTGTTCTGTGTGGAGCATCCTTCCTTGCTGTGATCTGTTCTGTGTGGAGCATCCTTCCTTCCTGTGATCTGTTCTGTGTGGAGCATCCTTCCTTCCTGTGATCTGTTCTGTGTGGAGCATCCTTCCTTCCTGTGATCTGTTCTGTGTGGAGCATCCTTCCTTCCTGTGATCTGTTCTGTGTGGAGCATCCTTCCTTCCTGTGATCTGTTCTGTGTGGAGCATCCTTCCTTCCTGTGATCTGTTCTGTGTGGAGCATCCTTCCTTCCTGTGATCTGTTCTGTGTGGAGCATCCTTCCTTCCTGTGATCTGTTCTGTGTGGAGCATCCTTCCTTCCTGTGATCTGTTCTGTGTGGAGCATCCTTCCTTCCTGTGATCTGTTCTGTGTGGAGCATCCTTCCTTCCTGTGATCTGTTCTGTGTGGAGCATCCTTCCTTCCTGTGATCTGTTCTGTGTGGAGCATCCTTCCTTCCTGTGATCTGTTCTGTGTGGAGCATCCTTCCTTCCTGTGATCTGTTCTGTGTGGAGCATCCTTCCTTCCTGTGATCTGTTCTGTGTGGAGCATCCTTCCTTCCTGTGATCTGTTCTGTGTGGAGCATCCTTCCTTCCTGTGATCTGTTCTGTGTGGAGCATCCTTCCTTCCTGTGATCTGTTCTGTGTGGAGCATCCTTCCTTCCTGTGATCTGTTCTGTGTGGAGCATCCTTCCTTCCTGTGATCTGTTCTGTGTGGAGCATCCTTCCTTCCTGTGATCTGTTCTGTGTGGAGCATCCTTCCTTCCTGTGATCTGTTCTGTGTGGAGCATCCTTCCTTCCTGTGATCTGTTCTGTGTGGAGCATCCTTCCTTCCTGTGATCTGTTCTGTGTGGAGCATCCTTCCTTCCTGTGATCTGTTCTGTGTGGAGCATCCTTCTTTCCTGTGATCTGTTCTGTGTGGAGCATCCTTCCTTCCTGTGATCATGTTCTGTGTGGAGCATCCTTCCTTCCTGTGATCTGTTCTGTGTGGAGCATCCTTCCTTCCTGTGATCTTGTTCTGTGTGGAGCATCCTTCCTTCCTGTGATCTTGTTCTGTGTGGAGCATCCTTCCTTCCTGTGATCTGTTCTGTGTGGAGCATCCTTTCTACCTGTGATCTTGTTCTGTGTGGAGCATCCTTCCTTCCTGTCATCATGTTCTTTGTGGATCATCCTTCCTTCCTGTAATCATGTTCTGTGTCCTCTCAGATTCCTGCATCCTCTTTGTTTTGTGGTCTCACTTATTTATGTGTTCCTCAAGTCTATATTTAACTCCTTTTGATTTATTTATTTTCAAAGATTTTATATTCTTGTCATGTGCATGCTTTGCCTGCATGTGTACATGTGTTCTGCATGCATGCCTACTGACTGAGGAGGCCAGGAAAAGGCTTGTGAACTACCTGCTGTGGGTACTGGGACCAAGACCAGTATCCTTTAGCAATGTTCTTTAATTGCTAAGCCATCTCTCTAGCTCGTATATATGTGTACACACACACACACGCACACACACACACACATATATATATATATGTCATGAAAAGCTATGTATTTTAGGGCTCTGTTGGCTGTACCACCCACTGCCTCTTTGTACCTTTCTAAACTTGATTACTTCTCTGGTATTCCCTTTCCCTATCTATAAACAGGGATCATTACTCTGTGGGCCTTTTCAGAGAATAACAGCATATGTCCACATTTTCCTCAAGTTTTTTTTCCATTTCATGTAATTTTTTTTTTATTTTTCATACATGTGCATAATGTACTTTGATCATATTCTCTATCAACATTTTAAAATTCATTAGAACTGCAAGGGTGTCAGTCCCGCAATGGAACAGGCTGAAGACAGCACATGCATGGTTCCTCCATAGCCCCTGTATTTAATATATATATATGTGTGTGTGTGTGTGTGTGTGTGTGTGTGTGTGCGCACGCACGTACTCCCATGTGTCACAGCAGGTGTGTGGTGTCAGAGGACGACCTGTGGGAGTTGGTTTTCCTTCTACCTGGCAATTCCCTGGGACTAAAATCTGGCCATCAGGCTTGGAAGCAAGCACCTTTACCCCAGGCACCTTGCCAGTCTCATTCCACCTTCAGACCACTTAAGCACTGACAGGACAGTCTTCCACTATCTCATCAGGGACCTTTACCCCCAGCCACCTTGCCAGTCTCATTCTACCTTGAGACCTCTTGAACACTGACAGGACAGTCTTCCACTATTTCATCAGGGACTGTTGCAGAGCCTTCGATTCTGTTTCTCTCTCTCATCTTTGTGAACTGGTGGTTTTCTGTTTAGTAAGCAACCATTAAAAAGCTGTGTCTGTTCCTAGAATGTAGAAGGGCTCTGTACCCATGGAAATGTTTTCTTAAGAGGGTTGCTCCAGTAATTCAGATTTTAGTGCCACTTCCTTTATCAGACAAGCTCTAGGAACCATTGAAGTTCACCTTGAGAGCTCAGGACATGGACACAGGTGTTTAGTTCCCATTGGGCATGGATTCTACTTCTTTGTACTGGCAGACAGATGAAATAAAGTGTTTTTGAGTGTTGGGCTTCAGGCTGCAAACAGTCCAATCACAGTGGCTTAGCAAACGCTGATTGGTTTTCTTCATGGGAAAAACACCTGATGCTCACAGCTCCGGGCAGGCTGACTCAGTCTTCACATTGCCTGGTCGAGCCTCCCAAGGAGCTGTAACAAAAGAACATAACACAAATTTAATCTTCTAGTTCCATAGGGTGGAAATCTGGCCTAGAACTTGCTGGGTTGAAGTGCAGAGCTGGAGAGCTGGTTCCTCAGAAGATGTCTAGGGAGAGCTCCATCTTTACTTTCCTGGATTCTAGTGGTCTCTGCTAGCTTTGGCTCCTGCCTCTCCCTCCCTCACCAAAGCCATCCCTTTCCTTGATGGCCCTTTCCACCCCTGCCTTGTACTTGTTGGGACCTGTGCTCACACCAGGTCTGCAGCTGGCTGCAATGTCAAGGGAGGAAAGAAGAGCAGGCTCCGTGGGCCTTGTCCATGGGATCTGTGGCTTCTATGAGGAAAGCAGGCTTCCCACTGTCCCAACAGACTCTGTTTATACCTTATGGGTCAGAATAGGTCTCTCAGTCACTTCTAGCTGCAAGGTATGCAGGTAAGGTGCACAGTAGGCTTCCTGTCTGGAACGCTGAAGGTGGTAGCCAGAGAGAAGCTGGGTGCAAGTGGAGGCAGGAAGCTCAGCTAAAGAATTTGCTGCAGTGCCTTCCCACGCTCCACTCACTGAGCACATTTTGGACTCAGGGCCTAGAAGGAGGGGCTCTGAAAAACTATTTAAAGGTTTTCTGGTGGAAGGAGGTTTCCAGGAAGTGTAGGTATTCTAGGAGGGAACTTAGAAACACCCCTTGGAGCCATGGGGAAGCTGATGCTTGCTTCAGCACCTTCTCCACTTCAGGACCTGAAGGAATATCTGTAGAGCCTGTGACGAGCCCCATTGTGGCACTCCCACCTGGGGCAGAGGTGGCTAAGTGGCTCAGGCCATGGTGGACCTGCAGGTGCCGCTTTGACATCTCTAATGGTAACAAAGAGGCCATGCCCCTCCCACAGGGCTTCCATTTTCATGTCAGTCCAACCTAACAAAGGATTCTACAAACACTGTTTGGGAGGGGGTCTTACTGACGGTGCCAGGACTGCAACACACAAAATCAGACATATTTCTAGCAGGATTTTCTGAGATTCTGCTTTTGATTCCCCAACCCCCCAAACACTGGCTCCATCTGAAAGCATTCACTCCCCTGGGATTAAGGAATCAAATCATCTGGCAATTGGGATCGTCAAAGCTCCTGAGAACTATCCAGACAGTCCCAGCAGCAAGGACTCAGGTCAAAGCTGGGAGGTAAAACCTATTCAATGTGATTTATACTTTGGACCATTGACCAATGGTCTTGTCATTACCCCAACATTCTGTAGACTGGTCAAGAGATGTACTGCCTGGAGAGGCTTGGAGGATGGGCATGTCAAAGAGGGGGAGACTGGGAGGATGGGCAGAGGAGGGGAGGCTGGGAGGATGGGCAGGTCAAAGGAGGGGAGTCTGGGAGGATGGGCAGGTCAAAGGAGGGGAGACTGGGAGGATGGGCAGAGGAGGGGAGGCTGGGAGGATGGGCAGGTCAAAGGGGGGGAGGTTGTGGGTGGGGAGAGAGCAGGGGTGTGGTCTCCCCTGATGTTTACAGGTCCAGTGCTCTCTAGCAGCTTATCACCTGCTGCTCTGGACAGGCAGCTTCTACTCCCACATCCCAATCACTGTTGAGTGGGGGGTTCATGAAACCTTTCCCCAGCGGGCATCGGGGAGGCAGCCTGTGTGGGAAGGGTCCATGCGTGTGGCATGCATTCTGGGAGACCCAGTCTTCCCTCTGTACAAACAGGTCAAATTCTTGCATTTGTTTAAGTTGTACAGGCAGCATGAGCTGGTAGAATGTGGTGAATCCTGCCCTGGCTTACTTCTAGTCCACCTTGAGCGGGCTCTCAGAAGGAGCCTGGGCACCATGGGGCTTGAACTTGCCTGCCCTGGTTGGACCCCCCACCCAAGAATTGAAGGAGCGAAGTTCCTGGGGTGGGGTGGGTGGCCTGGCTTACAGTGTTGAAAGCTGGCAGGAGCCTGAACTTGAGGACCCCTAGCTCTCACCTATGACACAAGGACTGCCATCCGCACTACCATTTTGCAGGTAGAGAAACTGAGGTACACAGAGGTACGTTTGCTTCGCCAGGGCCCCACGACCCACTGAGGTAGAATGAGCCTGAAGTCACATCAAAGGTCATCCAGTGACCAGGTTGGCAGGTGGCCCATTCCTATGTGGTCATGGACCCCTCCTCTCCCTCAAGAAGTTCTGGGGCTGGAGAGATAGCCTAGTGGTTAAGAGGGCCGACTGCTCTTACTGAGGACCCGGGTTTGATCTCCAGCACCCACATGGCGGCTGAGAACCGTCTGAAACTCCAATTCCAGGAGAACTCCAGTTCCAGGGAAATCCGACGCCCTCTTCTGACCTCCGAAGCATTGCACGACACGGGTGCACAAACCTACATGCAGACAGTACATTCGTACACATACAGAAATTTTAAAAAAAAAAGAAGTTCTGTCCCAAAGTGGGTGAAGGGTGAAGGGCACAGGCAGCCTGCTCACCAGGGCTTCCCTGCCTGTTGTTTTGGGCATCTTCCTCGAGTTCCGCCAAGCCGTGGCCAGCTCTCTGATCCCTAGAGGCAGCAGACCGGTGAGAACCTGGGGCTCTCTCTTATCTTTGCCTGGCAGGACGTGTCCTGTGCTCTGTGCCTGTGAGTTCCCAAGCCAGCAATGATGAGCTTGCAGATTCTGGTGACACAGCCCCAGCCAGCGGGGGTGGGGCTTGTTTCCCAGGCCCGCTAGCTCCGTGGCCAGACCCCCGCCACCACTCCTTTGCCCCAGCCCTGGCCCTCTCCCTGTGTGGGCCGTCCCCGTCCCTGCAGTTGGTGGTGTGCAAAGGCATGGGGTGAATTCCTGTTTCCTCCCATTCTTTGTGCAGGGAGAAGGGTGGGTCCCAGACAGGAGGGCTGATGAGGGCGCAGTGCCTGTTGTGGCCTGTGGGGGCACCGTGCTGGAGGATGGCTTCATCCATCCTCAGTACCAATTTCTGAAGGATGCACCCACGACGCTGGAAGAGGATGACATTGACTTCTGTGTGGGCAGTAGGTCCAGATTTTAACCCTAGTTCTGTTGAAAGTCGGACTCATTAGAACTTGGGGTGCTGGGTGGGAGTTCAAGATCTGTCCTTCAAACCAAGTCCTTTAAAATGTGGGACATGCTGGCCTGGGAGTTCGGGGCAGACTTTGGAATCAGGCCAGGCTCAGATTCACGGCAACTCTCCTGGCAGCTCCATCTCTTCTCCTTAATTTATATTTCCTGTGTATACGAGTGGTGGGTGTACATGCACCACAACAGATGCACAGAGGTTAGAAGACAAGTTGTGGGAATTGGCTTTCTCTTCCTACCATGTAAGTTATTGGGCTTGAACTAGGGACTCCAGTCCATGTGGCAAGTGCCTTTACCCACTGAGCCATCTTGATGCCCTGTCCCACTTCTTTGAGGCCTCTCAGAGCCTTAGTTTCTTTTTCTATTGATGGGGACTAATGTCATTCCATAAAGGAGTGGCGGGGAGATTCCAGGGTGCCTTGTACACAGCCAGATATGAACTGGGTGCAGGAGGGGATTGATCCTATTGTCTATAGTGATGAGCCAGGACCCGAGGATTTGGGGGCTACCCTGAAGCAGAGTGGCTGAGAGCTGTTGGCTCGAGCACCATTTCCACAGGAATGGAAGCAGACCCTGTCAGTGCCGACAAGCACCAGGGATCAGTCTGAGTTGTTCCTTGAAGCCAGAGGCCCCGAGTCTGGAACTGGGTGATTCCCAGTTCTGGGTGTGGAGGGTGTTGGTCCCAGGGGGATGAGTGTTCTCAGGGTGTCACAAGCTTCCCGACAACCAGGACCCATCAGAAGGACACATGGCTCCTCTGCAGACGTTCCCTGTGTTGACATCAGGCTAGAGTGTGGAGAAAGTGCCCAAGCAAGCCATCAGATGCAGGCTGCCTCCAGATGCAGGCAGCTCGCCCTTGTATGTTGCAGTTCTCAGTTCTTGTATTCCCAGGAAGATTAAGCAAGGCCATGAGTGTGCCCAGCACGGGGCACTTCCCTGCTGCCCGGTGCTTTGTGGAGGGGACTGATTCAGTACTTTGAGTTTCAGAGCCCTTTGGATATGAGACTTGAGGTTAGAGATGGGCAAGGGTGTGTGAGTATTGATGTGGAGAATGGCATCCCCTTCACAGGTAAGAGATTGGGGAGGTGCAGAGGCCCCCAGTACAGGCCTTGCTACAGAGTGCTAGAGGGCCTGGGCTGAACCCTATGTGGGGTCTTCACCCCCTCAGTTCCACAGAGAGCCAAGGCTCTGCAGGAGAGAGGTGCCTGGTGCTTAGCCTCTGGCAGACTCTAGCAAATCCTCAAATAGGGAAGGCAGCCCACTGGCCTGATGGCATTGGGTTCAGCCCGCTGGCCTGGTGGCATTGGGTTTAGCCCCCTGGCCTGGTGGCATTGGGTTCTGGCCCCTCTTTTTCTGAAAGTCAGCCGTAAGTAGTAGTGGGGGTGTCCTCTGAGTTTGGGGGCCCTTGTCTTTTATGGACTTTCTACTTAGTCATAGAGAACCCCCAAACACTGCCCTTACTCCAGGCCTGCTGCTGGCTAAAGCCAGAAGTTACTGGCTCAATGCTGCCCTCTAGGTTATTGGTTTATTTTTCTCAGTGCAGATACAGTGAAACGTGCAATACAGCGATCTGGCCAGACGGCCTGAGAAAATAGTGTTCTTGTTTCTGGGAGAGAACACACAAATACACACCACATATGTGCACATCCATATCACACACATGCACACATATACATCACACACATCCATACCACATATACACACATGTACACACATACATATCAGACACATGGCACCTTGGACCGGGGAGGGGGGCAGAGGCAGCTAGAGCAGAGAGGTGGTGGCCAGGCCTAGCCATGCCCCCTCCTTGGTGGTCTCAGAGCCATGAGGATCCTGATGCAAGATAGGCTGCCGTTTGCTGCTGAGCCATGAGGGTCCCCAGATGCTGTTGCCCAAGTCCCAGGGCTGTCACTAGGCGTCCCTACCTCTTAGTACTGATGACGCTGCTGTTGGCAGGAAGGCTTCCCTGACCCAGGCCCTTTCCTAAGGTGTTTTATCAGAGGTTTCAGTTGAGTGGCTTCCACTCCTTGTGAAGCCAAGACAACGGCCCACCTACCTGGCCTGGAGTTCTTCCTTGCGTTGTGTTCTGTGTTAGATAGAGACTTAAAAGCTATCTCTGCCCAGTCTTATTCTTATAGAAATGACAACATGGATGTGACCTGTTTGATCTGGGTCTTTCCATGATTTCCTGTTAGAGCCACAGTGACTTTAAGATGGTGACATGAAGTGCGATGTCCTCTCCATAAGTGTCAGTCATTGGCACCATAGTAAGAATGGAGAGACAGCCATAAGCCTTCAACAAGACCATAAAACCCAGAGTCCCTCTGAAGATCAGGACGGAGAAGAGTCACATGAGGAGAGTCTGGATATGGAGATATCACATCTGCTCAAGCAGACCCCCTTGTCAAGAGACAAGAGTCCCCATGTATGTATGCTTCCTCAGCTTCGGCTCCCATTGGAGCGGAGGCCTCTGCTTTATACCTTCACCTCTGCACATCACTGTGACCAAACACAGAGAGCAGCGTTTAGGGATTTTCTTCAGAGTCAGCATCTCTAGGTCCTCACACAAACCATAAGTTGTGTTTAATATATAAGACATGAATCCCACCTGTGCATCAACACATTTTAAATTGCATTATATTTTATCCAGACGGGATCCTGCTTATACACATTTGTTATAAAATAACTCCTGACCTGACTTCAAGCCTCATTGCAGCTGTGTGGTCCTAGACATGTTGCTTAACGTCTCTGTTGTGCGTTTTTCTGGTCTACAAATGGGGATAGAAATGTCATTGGTATTATTGTATTGATTTGACTATACACATCAGGTCCTGGAAATGGTACTTGGTATGTATGTGGTAGCTCTGTAACTATCAGAAGGGTCTGCCCCATCCCAGGAATAAATAATTTGATTTTTTAGGTGGGGGCTTTTTGCGACAGAGTCTCCCTGTAGACCCAGCTGGCCTGGAACTTGCTATGTAGACCAGGCTGGCCTTGAACTCACAGATTTCTCCTGCCTGTACCTCCTGAGTGCTGGGACTATAGGGGTGCACCACCATGCCTGTCTAATAATTTTTGAAACAAGACTGTGATCCTTAGCAACCAAGGCCGCTAGGAAGACACATGGTAAGTGCAACCCACAGGGTACCTACTAAAAAACACTTCCCAGGAGGAACTGACTCCTGTACCAGGCTGCTGGGCTTGTGAAGCTCTGGCCTCTAGAGCCTCAAGCCTCAGGCCCTGTGAGCTCCCAGGTGGGCTTCTCAGGCCGTGCACAGGCCTCAGTTTGTGGCGGATGTGTGCCATTTGTCAGGGGGTCTGGGGTTACTCCCTGGGTACCCCTGAGAGCTGTTGCAGAGTTCAAGGCTGAATGCTGAGCTCTCATTATCAGAGCTGATTGCGGGCTCAGATTTCCCCAATTGGGGTATGCAGGTGGGTGACAGGCAGCAAGGGTCACGCCTAAAAGCTTATTAACCCTCTGGTGTGAAGGGTACAGCCGTCTGGAGGCCATTTGACAACTTAAGTGGTAATTGCACCATTTGGCACAGAAATTAGGGAAAGCTGGCGCTTGAACTGCCGCTAGGGTGGGCTTTACGTTTGGAAGGGTGGTTGGGGTGACCTGGCCCTTCCTGAAGTGGCCCGTGCCTTGCTCTGCTGGGCTCTGGCTATGAAGGACGGCCCACTCTTCCCTTGGCCAGCCAGCCTGGTAAGCTGGAACACCTGTTTTCTCAGCCCCCCCATCCAGGAATGGTTTGGGGGTGGGGGGCTTCCAGTGATATCCCGCCGGGGCAATATGGAAGTGTTTAAGCAGGTTTGCACCGGGCAGGGTAGCTGAGACCCAAACCTTTAAATTACTGCCATTGCCCGCTGAGTAAAAGTAAATAAACAGTTCGCAGCTGCAGCCCCCCAAACGAAGTCCTGGCTATCTCTTCTGATTGCCGGGTGAGTGATTAAGGGGGAAATGTGAGCCTCCAGCCAGGGCTCCAGATAAAGCGTAAGGGACAGTAAATCCACTGGGCATTGGGACTTTGCTGTTAACTCTTGTGGAACTGGTGCCAGGTGTGGAGTGAGGGGCCCTGGAAGGTTCGATTCATGACTTGGAGGGCCTACTACTGCCTACCTGAGCCTGCTAGGGGGCCTCAAACAGAGGCTCTGGATGCCCTGAGTCTGGTTGCTGGGATTTGTCCCCCACAAAGCCAAATATTTCTGCTCTGGCTACTAGAACCACAGCCACCAGCTTCTCCACAAGCAGGGGAGTGGGCAAGGTAACAGGGGGTCCCGTCCCACATCAGGGGAGTCCTATGACACATACAGGAGTGACCACATGAAGGCATAGCCAAAATGCCACCTACAATGGAGAAGACCCAGTCCTATGCCGTGGAGTGCCACACACATGCCCAGCTCCAGGCCTGGGAAATGCCCTCCATTGTTCAAGCTGCCCAGCTGAAGGTGGCTCTTTGTAGGGGCAGCTGGGTAAGCTGACACGCAGGCCTGTGGGCCACTGCCCTCCTCCACTCCCTGGTGTCTCAACAAGCATGTTGGTAAGAGGTGCCTGTTCCCCAGATGTTCGTGCCACACCAGCTTCTCCCATGCTCTAAGCCAGAGCATACCAGACTCAGAGATGGAAACTGAGGCTGTCTGGGGTGGGAGCAGATGGTGGAGTCCCAGCTGGCTGTGGAAGGGTAGGGCTTCTCCAGCGGCTCTGTGTGGACCTGTGCTGGTTCCTGGCTGGCTCGGGTCCTGGGGGCACAGACGCCCTCACTGGCAGTCTGCTCTAGCCAGCCCTGCTCCAGTTTGGCACCTTGGAGTAAGATGGGTCACTGCCTCCCCTGAGCCTAAGAGGACGTTATGCATGGATCCTCCTTCCCACAGAGGGAGGACAGGAAGCCCCAGGTGTGCATGTGGGAGAAGCTCGCGCTGACCCTGGTTTCTGTGTCTACAAAGGGGCGTCATGGGGTACAGTGTTTTGTGTGCAAGCACGAGGACTTGAGTTCGGATTCTCAGCAGCATGTAAAAAGTTTGGGCATGGTGGTGCTCACATGTAACCCCAGTTCTGGGGAGTGCAGACAGGCGGATCCCTGGGGTCGTTGGGCTCCAGGGACTGAGAGAGCCTGTACCCCAAACAAGGTGGATAGCACCTGAGAAATAACAGGGTAGACTTCTGGTCTCCACACACATGCACACGCATGTGCATGGGCACCTATACACACGCACACCGCACACACATACATGGGCACAAAATAATGAGCTTCTACCTGGTCTCTGCATCCTGGGATGATCTGACACCTTATGAGACTTGGCGGGAGCGAGGGGCACAGGGTAGATGGCACCGTAAGGTGTCGGGGCTGCATGTGGAGCTGCAGCAGGCGGCTCCATCCTTGGGAGGCACCCAGCACAGGGGTGCAAATTAGCTTAGCACAGTGTTAGCCGAGGTCAGAGTCCTGCCCAGGGGCAGAGGGACCCTCCACATGCAGGAGGCCCAGCCTTAAACCTGGGGCAGAATCTCAAAATGACCTTTAATGTTTACTTTCTGACCTAGGCATGCTCTGACAGGTGGCAGAGCTACTCAGACACCGTGAGGCCCAGAGCTGACCTGGTCACAGTCACTTGTTCCATCCCAGGGATGTTGCATGTTAACCTGGCAACCATGTGCAGCACTGCCCAGAATGCCCTTTAAGGTGGGTGACCAGGTCTGGAGCTGTGTGAGCCTCTGTGTGGGGCAGAAGCCTGGCTCCATGACAGCCCCTGGAATCCATCCCAAGCCTGGACCACACCCATCCCAGCTTGAAACAGGACTTCCTAGCTCTGGGTTCCAGAGTGCATTGTTCCACCCACTGTGGTGACTCGCCATGCCAGGGAACCGGTGATGTCACTGTCCTGGCAAGTTTACAGGACTGAGTCAGGGCCATAAAGCTGTCACCGAGGCTGGGGCTCCTGGCAGCTCTCTGTCCTCCCCTGTCCTCTCCCATGCTAGGTCTGGATGACCATGGTTCTTGAGGTGGCCCCTGGCTAGACGGTGGCATGCTGTCCTGGAGTTCTGCTGGGTTCATCTTACCACTCAGAGCCAAGAGTACTTCCGGGTTAGGAATACAGATCAGGGTCTCAGCTGGGCCTCATCCTGGACTCTCATGATAGATTGAAGGCCCCTGGCTCCAGGCCAGCAGCTTCCAGCTCCAGTGACCTTCAGGCAGTGGGAACACAGGACATGTCGCAGGCTTCCCTCTCTACCCTCCTCAGCCCCATCACACTGGCCTGGCTGCCAGCAGCTCTGTGGGAACGCATTCCCACCGAGGAGGCCCAAACTGACACATCCCGCCCCAGGCCAGCTCAACTCAGGCCCCAGAGTGCGTCATTCCACTGGGCCAGCTGCCCGGGCCACTGCGGATGGTAGCGGGGAGTCTCTGCCTGGATTGTCTTTCTGCAGCCATGACAGAAAGAGCCTCAGGACCTCACTGAAAGAAGGAATATGGCTCTGTCTCAATAAAACTTTATTAACAAAATCAAGAGATGGGCCAGCTTTTGACTAAGAACACTGGTTTGTTGACTTACCTTAGACTGTTTTCCTAACAGAAAGCCTGTGACACACAGAACCTAGGAGTGGAGCCTCACAGCGGCAGCTTCCCTCTCCACATCCTCTCTAGTGTGGCTGTTGAGATGCTCCAGGGATGTTGAGCCTTACCCACAATGTGGGAAATTGCCTAAACCCCATTCCACATTTTTCCCCCAAGGACTCGTACCCACATTTGCGCTGGGAAAATCACCTAGATGGAGCCCAAGCAGGGCTTCCAAGAACAAAGTCCTGGGGCTTGTGTTACAGAGATGTGCTTCCCTTCAGCAGTTTGTCTCGTGAGGACAACCCTCCTCTCAAACTCACCTTTTTTTTTCTCTTGGACATGTCAACAAGCGCCCATGTTGGTTAGTGGCCCTTTCCTAAAGCTGGAGTGCCGTCTCAGGGCTGGAGAGATGGCTCAGCAGGTCGAGTGCCCACAGTGAGACCAGGAGGAGCTGAGTTTGGCTCCCTAGAACCCGAGTGAAAAGCCTGGCAGCACACACCTGTGACCTCAGCACTGGGGAGGCAGAGAGCAGCCCTAGAGCTCACTGGCCTGTCCTGTCAGTTAAGACGAATCCTTGAATTCCAGGTTCAGTGAGAGACACTGTATCAAAAATAAGGTGAATGGGGGCTGGCTGGAGAGATGGCTCATCACTTAAGAGTACTGGCTGCTCTTGCAGAGGACCCAGGTTCGATTCCCAGCACCCACATGGTGGCTAACAACCATCCGTAACTCCAGTTCCAGGGGAATTTGACAGTCTCTTCTTACTTCCGAGGGCACTGCCTGGCATGAGTGCACTTACACACTTGGAGGCAATACACTTATATACGTAGAATAAGAAATAATAAATAAAGTATTTAAAAAGATAAGATGGAGGGTAAGAGAGGATGTTGAACTCTGGCCTTCACATCCCTGCATATGAACATGTACGCACACACACACACACACACACACACACACACACACCAACAAGCTGCTGGTCTTGGGGCCACCCTGGAAGGAGAGATTCAGAAAGGGAGACTGTACAAAGAGTGACATGCACCTCATCTTTCAAGGTACTGACTTGGTGCTGTCTAGTATCAGCTGCCCCTTAAATGTCCTGAATTCCAGACAACCTCTTGGGCTTCAAAATCAAAGTCATTAATCCCACACTTGAATTTAATATTTGAAATTTTATCCTAATCCTTCTTTTTCTTCCACATGAATTAACTTTTGAAAAGTTGGAAAGAAACAATATTTTTTTTTCTCCTGGAGGAACATTCTTAACAAAGGTATAAAATTAAACCAGCGCTGACCTCCACAGCTAGCAGCTTTCCGCCTGGTCGGAAATGGGCTTCTTAGGGAAGGCACCCTCCTCCCTGCTCCCACCGCGTTCTTGGGGCTTAGGGTGGTGCTTCTTGGCAGAGCCTGGCCGCTCCAGCTCCTTGCTGGCAGCTAACTGACAGACGGCAAGGTGGAGTGTCTGGGTATGTGAGGCAAGGGGAAACCAGCCCTGGATTAGTCTCTGCAGAAGTAGCCAAGCTCCCTGTTCCCACAGAAAAGCAGAATTGTGCAGGAATCTCGTACTTGGGTGGACAAGGCTGGCTTGGTTTTTAATTAATTGAGTAATTTATTTATTTAATTTTTTTGTTCTTTATGAGACAGGGTCTTCCTATAGCCCCAGCTGTCCTGGAACTTGCTATGTAGAACAGCCTTCAAGTCACATAGCTCTGCCTGCCTCTGCCTTCCGAGTACTAAGATTACAGGTATGCATCACCATGCCCGGCTTTAATTATTTTAAGATTTATTTTATTGTGTGTATATGTGTGTATGTGCCATGTGGATGCAGTGCCTGTGGAGGCCAGAAGAGGGCATCAGATTCCCTAGAGTTGTAGCTGGTTGTGCACTCCCTGATGTGGGTGGTGGGGACTGAGCTTGGGTCCTCTGAAAGAGTAGTGTGGACTCTTACCACTGGCCAGCTTTGATTTTCCACTCAGGTACCATGTCATTCTGGAATGAAGATGAGAGTTAGGGTAGAGATTACAGGCGGGTGACCCATACAGCCCTCAGGCCACTACCTCCTCTGCATCTTTAAAATTTTTTATTGCATTTTTGCAATTTTCATATAATATAATTTGATGATATTTAGATCCTCTTCCCATACTGCCCCTAGTCAATTTAATGTGTGTGTGTGTGTGTGTGTGTGTGTGTGTGTGTGTGTGTGTGGTAGTCTACAGAGTCTGGTTTGTGTTCCCAAACGTCCTTCAGTGTGGGTCATCCACTGGGCCCTGGCTAATCTGAGTCTCATCCCCATGAGAGACTGTTTTCCCAGCAGTTGCCAAAAGTTCCTTAGGTTTGGGGATTTTGTACCCACTTCCCCATGTCTATGCTGGGATCTCATCTGGTCTGAGCTTTGCAACAAATAGAGGGGATTAACACAGAAATCCACAGTTGGCCGACACTGGGAGGACAAGAGCTGCAGAGTGCCTGGCCCGGGACGGGACACCTCTGCCTCCCAAGGCTCAGGGATCGTTGTGGAAGAGGGGGCAGAAAGACTGTAAGCACCGGTGTGTGTGTGTGTGCGTGCATGCGTGCGCGCGCGTGCGTGCGTGCGTGCGTGTGTGTGTGTGTGTGTGTGTGAATGACCAAAGGAAACAGTTTTCCAGACAGCTGGTCAGTTACAGTATGGAGGCACAAGTCCCACGGAGCTCAGACCTCTCTGTCCTGACATGCATACTGGCTGTGCTGAGTGGATCCAGTTGATTAGCTTTCTGACTAAATTCATGGAGCCACTGCACTGTGCATGGGAGCCTTGGTGGGAAGGAAACAGGCAGGCAGAAATCCTCTCCCCAGGGGCTCTCCAGAGCAGGGGTGGGGGTGTCAGAGGAAGCCCCACTGGGAGTGAGGTCAGGGGAGGGGAGGGGAGGGGCCATGCAGGCCACCGCAAGGATCAAGTCAGGGTTGTGTTTCCCAAGGGGAGAAAGTTGGGGTTTATTCCTCAATCATAGCCGACTTTCATGTGGGCGTGGAAGGGCTGCAGCCGAATCCTGGGAGGAGGACTGGGGAGCCCCTGGGCACCTAGGTGGCTGAGATCAGAAGTAGGGGAGAAGGGAGTCCTTGGGGTCTGGGTAGAGCCCCAAGAGGACACAGTCGGTCTGCATACACCAATCCAAGATCCCCATGGGAGCCATAGCCTGGTCAGTGTGGAGGGCAAGGGTGTGGAAAGGGCAGCCTCTTGGGTGCAGAGGCCAGAGGGCCCCGTCATCCCTGCTGATCACAGAGGTGTGCCCAGCTTGGGGGGCACTGAGAACAGCCTTGTGTCTCCTGCCACTGGTGGGATTGTGGTGAAGGAGGCGTGTCTATCAGGGAGCCTGGAGAAGAAGTGAGCAGAACATCTGTGGACAGATGTTTGGTTGACAATAACACCGGAGTCGGGCACCAGAGTGTTGGAAAGAAAACAGGGCTAGTGAGCACGTGAGGTGGGCGGGGCCTATCACAGCTCCTCCCCAGGGCTTTGCAGCACTCTGGGCATGGGACGTGGTCTTTGCTGGGCGGGTGCATGGTTAGCAGATCTCTGTTGTCACTGAGCTGGCCACGCTGCTTCCCTGGCCGGCAGCACCTTTCCCTCTTCCTCCACCTCCCCCAGACTCAGACATTCTGCCTTTGCCCAGGGGTCTGACAGTCATCTTCCATCTGGAGCAGGTTGTCCCTCTCAGGGCGCCTAAATCCACCTCACCTCGAGGACTCCATTCTCGGGACCTCCAGGGCCCTAATCCTCAGGGGGAGCAGCCAATGTACCTCAGTTGGTGTCAGGGCACCTTAGGGAAGGAAGACATCTCCGTGTCTCTTAGCCGAGCCATCGCACTGCTGTGTGCTAATTGTGGCGCCAGAGGCTGGCCCTGCTTCCTGGCCTGTGGGTGTGGGGAGGTTGTGGCCTGGCTGCTCCAGCCTCTCCAAGTGGGTGTCTGGCAAGGGGTCCAGAGAGGAGTGTGTTCCCATTTCCCAAGCTACTTCCAGGGTGTCCCGGATCATTCCTCAGAGCTATGAGCAAGTGGTAATCCTGCTGTAGAACTCCGACCTTACAGACTATGAAGACCCTCCTATCCAAAAATAAGACCAAGAGGAGAAAGAGGAGAGAAAGGGAGAGAGAGAGAGAGAGAGAGAGAGAGAGAGAGAGAGAGAGAGAGACAGAGAGAGAGACTGACTTCAGGATGTGCAAGACTGATTCAGCAGGCGGCTTCTGGTGAAGCTGTTTTTTCGGCCATTAGAAGTCCCACTGATTCCCCACTGCCCCCCTAAACAAGGCCATGGATCCTCTGGGGGAAGGGACAGGGTTGGGTAAGTCCAAAGTCTGAAGAGGAGAAAACCAGCCATGGTCCCAAGCCTGGGGAGCTAGCTATGGGTCCTGTGTCTGTGAGCCAGCTCTGGGTCCTCACTCAACCTGCCCCTGGGAGCTGAGACCTGGGGTGGCGGAGGGGCAGCCCCTGGCCCTCAGGGGACAAGGCGGCTCAGGGACAGCTCCTCTTAGTCTTGTAAAGGTGACCATTTCTAACTGAGCAATAGTAACAAGCACCGGGGTGAACGGCTTTCCCTGGTGCTGCCCCTCAATTGGATGTGGTGTGTCCTAATTTGAGCTGGTCACATCCAAGAAATGAGAACATACCTCATGGTATCAATTGGGTTAGACCAGGCCTGAACAAGCTCACTGCAGATCACACCAGTGCCTGCTCATCAGAAGCAAAGCCTCAGTGCCATTTTTTTTTCTCTTTCGATGTTACAGCCCTGAGGTGTGGGGCTAGGGTAAGGTTCCCCGGGGAAGCGTTCTGCCTAGTACCAGAACACTCGCAAGCCCAGAGTTCCTTTTGAGAAATGCAAGAGCCTGTTGCCCTCTGACATGGACTGAATCCTAGAGTAAAGCTATCAAGAGGAGCTAAAGCAAGGTGGCTGTACGTGTCCCTAGGCTATAGCTGGCACCGTTTGGTCCCAGCACCCATGGAGAAGTACTCTTTCCTTCTCAAGCTTGGGCGTTATTCCATAACTCACCCTGCCACCAACTTCAGGGTGTCTGTGGCTTGACTGGAGGTCAACTATTTTTTGAGTCACCACAGAGAAGTCCTTTTCCCTCTCTGGGCTTTTTCCTATCAACAAAATGGGGATGGCCAGTCTACTCCACAATGTTAAACAACTCAGTCACAACCTTTGAGGTCACCTGAAGAGCCTCCTGCCCCTCCCAGTCAGCAAGCTGGACTTACCTCTAGCCCTGTAAATGCTCGTACTATGTGTTCTCTCTGGAACAAACTACATCCTGAGTCTAAAAAGGTCCCCAGCTGAGGCCTGCAGCCATTTATAGCAATTCCTGTTTCCAGCGCACAGTTCAATCTTGCTGATATGGAAGGAAAATTTTAAGCCCTCTGCTGTATAAATTCAGTTAACATTTTATTGCTCGGGCTCTTTTAGTACATAACTTTTGTTTCTTGTTAAACCATCGATGAGATTTACTAATAAGTGGAGCAAAATCTAATTAGGGCAGGACTTTTCCTGCAGGCTGGGTTCTGGGGGGAGGGGGCTCAGGTGGGCACCATGGAGCCAGCGTGGCCTTGGCTGTGGAGAAGACGGCCCGCAGCCTCTTTGCAAGCAGTCCATGAGCTGGCATCGTGTCTGTAGATTTGTTTCCTGAAAATGACTATTATTTGCCTCAAGGATCCAACCCCCAAAAGATATAAGCAACATGAAATGGTCCTGGTAATGAAACACATGCGTTAAGCACAACTTTGCAATTCATATCGGATGGCGACTATGGTGGAGCAGGGATCTTTCAGATAAAAAGGAGGCTTTTCTTCCTTTTTAGGTTATTTTAGAGTTCTGTTTCTGAGGCATGAGAAATGGTAATTAGCCACAACCAAATGTTGGCACACACGTGTCTTTCCATGAGTACTGGGGGCTCTTGTTATTAAGCGATGATGTGGGGCTGGGGGGGACAGTGTTGTAAAGGTGTTGGTTGCCCGAGTGCGAGGACCCTAGTTCAGACCTTCAGTACTCACACAGAACCCGGTGCGATGACATGCACCTGTGACCCTAGCACCAGGAAGACAGAGACCCGTGGATCGCAGAGCCGCCTGGCCAGCCAGCCAAGCCAGAATGGTGAGCACCAGGCAGTGAGAGAGAGTGGTAGAGGAGAGCCGGGTTAACCTCTGCCTTCCACAAGCACACACACATGCCCCCGCAACACATGCACATAGACGGAGACACGTGTGGACACACACAAAGATAAAATTACTATTGTGTAGACTGGTATGTGATGTGTAGACTGTAACCCCAGAACTCAGCAGGTTGAGGCAGGAGGGGAGTTTGACGCCAGGTTGGAATATATAGCAAGTTCCAGGTCAGCCAGGGTTGTAGAACCCGACCTTATCACAAACAAAAAACAAACAAATGAAGAAACCAAAATGTGAACAAAACCACCCTCCTGCCAGACAGAATGAGAGAAGACAATGAGAACTGTACTAATGAACGTGCAGTTGATTTTGAGGTCCCTGGGCACTAAGATAGCTCTGACTTTGTTTTTTTGTGTGAATTTATTTATTTTATTTTTATTTTTTGTCTTTTTGAGACAGGGTCTCCCTGCAGCCCCAGCTATCCTGGAACTCACTCTGTAGACCAGGCTGGCCTTGAACTCACAAAGATCCACCTGCCTCTGCCTCCCAAGTGCTAGGATTAAAGGCGTGTGCCACCATAACCGGCTGTGTGTATTTTGTGTGTGTGTGGGGGGGGTCTTTTTGAGATCATAAGCTATCAATTGTTCATACATCACGGCTTGTTACAAAAAGTGGTGTTCTAAATCCTGCATTTCTTTCCATTTACCAGCTGGACTGAGCTTCCATCCCCCACTGTGTGGCTGTTACCCACTGGCAAGGGTCACACAGGAGACAAGGCAGAGAGACGGACTCTTTTTACGACGTGGTGCTCTCGGTGGTGGGTGGACTCCTCTTAGTCTTGTAAAGGTGACCATTTAGGCTTAAGAAAACCACCACCAACACAAGAAGAGCTGGCACCGAGCTGTGGGGACTTGACACTTCAGTGAGTCTCTGTTTATACCATGGGATCCCAAGGGAAGTGTGTCTCTCTGAGCGCTGTCCAGACTCTCTGGCCTACACTCATTCTTTGTAGCTCTAGAGCTCCCATTTTTCCCAGAAGCCCATGCATCCTTAATGAGTAGCATGCTTACTCTAAAACCTCGCTCGGGCCCAGCTTGCACTTCCTGAGGTTGCGGGGACATCGTCTGTTTTGAACTTAGAACCAGGAGCTCAGGCTGCACTCCATCTCCTTAGTACCTGGCTTTTTCCATGCTGAGACTCCCTGTTGCCATGGCAATCAGGGTCCATGCCATTGTAAGGCCCATCGCTGCTGATTTGTTCTAGATGGCTTTACATATTTAATAACCTCAAAATGGCAATGCTAAAATTATGCAGCATGGTAGGCCCTCAGTACGGATGTCGGGCAGGCTGCTCTGTCTCGGTCTCTCTTCCTCTATCTCTCTATCTCTCAGTCTCTCTCTGCATCTCTGTCTCTTTCGGTTTCCCTCTATCCCTGTTGATCTCTGTGTCTCCCCCATCTCTGTCTCTCTCTCCATCTTTCCTTCTCTGTCTCTCTCTCCCTCCCCTTACATGTTGCACCTCCTTTGTTTCACTTACTTACTGTGCTCCTTTCTCCTTGTTAGTTTGACGAAAGAAGATTTTGTTTGTTTCTTTAAAAGAGTTGTTAGGGCCGGGCATGGTGGCACACACCTTTAATCCCAGCACTCAGGAGGCAGAGGCAGAGGCAGGCAGATCTCTGTGAGATTAAGGCCAGCCTGGTCTACATAGCAGTTCCAGGTCAGGTGTGGCTACAGGGAGACCCTGTCTCAAAAAGACCAAAACAAAGTTGTTTATTCTTATTGTATATGAATGAGTGTTTGCTTGCATGTATGTAAGTGCACCATGTTGGGCAGTGTATTGCCTGCATGTATGTAAGTGCACCATGTGCAGTGTACTGCCTGCATGTATGTAAGTGCACCATGCTGTGCAGTGTACTGCCTGCATGTATATAAGTGCACCATGCTGTGCAGTGTACTGCCTGCATGTATGTAAGTGTACCATGCTGTGCAGTGTACTGCCTGCATCTATGTAAGGGCACCATGTTGTGCAGTGTACTGCCTGCATGTATGTAAGTGTACCATGCTGTGCAGTGTACTGCCTGCATGTATGTAAGTGCACCATGTTGTGCAGTGTACTGCCTGCATGTATGTAAGTGCACCATGTTGTGCAGTATACTGTCTGCATGTATGTAAGTGCACCCATGTTGTGCAGTGTATTGCCTGCATCTATGTAAGTGCACCATGTTGTGCAGCTGCCATGGAGTCAGACAAGGACGTTGGATCCCTGGAACTGGAGTTATGAATGTCTGTTAGCTGCCATGTGGGTGCTGGGAATCAAACCCAGGTCCTCTGCAAGAACAGCCAGTGCTTACCTGCTGAGCTATCTCTCCAGACCCTTTCCTCCCTTTTAAATAGCAATCTAACTTCCTCCTCCTTGGCTGGTTCCTAGGTCACAACCCCAGAGTAAGACCAGCTTGGTTCAGCTGCATTTCTGTCTTGAACTTTCAGAAAGACACAGAGACACCCTCCATAGTGACCGTCCTCACAGCACCCTGAGGTGGCAAGACTTATGCAGCCAGCAGACTCTGCTGTTGAATGAACTCAGGCTTCCCCTGCTGCTGCATGGGACTCGGGTTCCCCCTTCTGCTGCATGGGATTTGGGTTCCCCCTGCTGCTGCCCCCTGCTGCTGCATGGGACTCAGGTTCCCCCTGCTGCTGCATGGGACTCGGGTTCCCCCTGCTGCTGCATGGGACTCGGGTTCCCCCTGTTGTTGCATGGGACTCAGGTTCCCCCTGCTGCTGCATGGGACTCGGGATCCCTCTGCTGTTGCATGGGACTCGGGTTCCCCCTGCTGCTGCATGGGACTCGGGTTCCCTCTGCTGCTGCATGGACTCGGGTTCCCCCTGCTGCTGCATGGGACTTGGGTTCCCTCTGCTGCTGCATGGACTCGGGTTCCCCCTGCTGTTGCATGGGACTCGGGTTCCCTCTGCTGCTGCACGGGACTCGGGTTCCCCCTGCTGTTGCATGGGACTCGGGTTCCCTCTGAGGTTGCATGGGACTCAGGTTCCCCCTGCTGCTGCATGGGACTCGGGTTTCCCTTGCTGTTGCATGGGACTCGGTTCCCTCTGTTGTCTTCTGGGTCCAGGGTTACTACAAGTCACAAGGTCAGCATGACTCTGCCTATCTGCCTTTCCTTTCGAACCATCAGTCCCACCTGGTATGGACACATTAAGTGGTTGGTCAGAAAAGCCAGCATGAGGTGGACAAGGCACATGCTAAACACGGGAGTTTCTGTCCCCAAGCATGCTGGGTGTTAAAACCCTCACAATGACTCTTGTAATTTTCAGTTGGGTTCTGGCCACCTGAGGTCTGGGTCACAGGGCCTCCAGTAAGTGGACTGAATAGACCAGACATCTCCTGAGCCCAGGTGGGCAGCAAACCAGACCTGGGGCAGGGGCGAGGATTTCAGGGCCTCAGAGCCCTAGTGAGCTCCTTTCCCAGGAGGACTGACCCTCAGATGGGCAGTACTGACAGCCCCCTTGCTTCTGATCCCTGAGAGCCTGCCAGAGGCTAGGTGGACACATCTGCCCTGTGCTGGCTCAGGGTCTGTCCCGGATGGTTCTGGAAGGCCAGGCTGCACTAGTCTGGAGATGGGTAAGTGGGTGCGAACACCTCGTACCCCAGCACTGCAGTGGACTCTCTGGAAGTGTCTGCATGCTGATCATGTGTCCTCACACTGCAGCTGTGGCCCAGCAAAGGTCCAGGGGTCTTAGACCATGCAGATGGGCTGTACGCAGAGTTTGGGTCTGCCCCAAGAGAAAACAGGTGACAGGTGTGACAGGTGACCTGCCTGTGAGGCCGGCAAGGTGTCCTTGCCGATATGCTTCCACAAGAGACTCCCAGGGTGACAGAGTTGGGGCCCAGAGAAGAACAGGGGAGAGCTGGGCAGTGAACCAGGCCTGAAAGGCTTCAGCAGTCTCATACCAGCCAACGAGGTGGTCCTGGTGTTCCTGTCATACGATGAGGAAACCACAGCTCAGAAAGATCTGGAATGAACTTGCCAGCCTCGAGGTGCAGGAGAGAGCATTCCATTACTCTTAATTGAATAGACATCTGTTGGGGCGACTCTCCACTTCCTACCCAAGTGGCTCATGGGAAAGTCTGCCCTTGGCCAGCCTCGTGCCCAGCTTTGGGAAAGGAGCTGGGCTCCTGTGAGCTCCAAGGTGAGCAGGTGCCAGCACCTCCTACCCAGGAAGGCTGGAGAGGAATCCTGCCAGTGCCAGGTCCCAAGGACGCAGACTGCACTGAAATGGGCCGGATGCAGGCTCTTTACTTGTGCTGGCAACTCTGAGCTCCCACTTGGGTCCAGAGGGGGAAGCACCCTGTCTCCAGGCCGTTTCGGCATCTGTGCTTTGCTGGCCCCCAGCCCCCAGCCCTGTGGAATGTTCCAGCTCCAGTTTTGCTAAGATGCTGGAACCTCATTTTTCTGGTTGAACAATTTCCAGTTTGAGGCCAGCGTCAAGTGAGAAGTCTCCCTGGGGCAGGCCTGGCAGCCAGGCTCCGGAGCATTGCACACTGGGACATTTAATACACTCTGCTCTGTGCCCTACAAGGAGCCCAGTCAGAAAATCCTGATTTACGACCTCAGTCAGGCTTCCTGTTACTTTAAACCCCGAACATTTCCAGCCTCGCCCTGTGCTGCCGGCCAGTGCAGATGCCTCCAGCCACCTTCACCCCCATCCCCACCTCACCACAAACATAATGCCCGGGTGGATTGATCGACTTTCCAGGGCTTTGAGAGACCACAACTTCAGTCTCTCTCTCTTTCTCTCTCTCTCTCTCTCTCTCTCTCTCTCTCTCTCTCTCTTTCTCTCTCTCATCTAGAACATTAGCTATATTAAAGTGAAGGAATCAGTGATGGTTAGGACATTCATAACATTGTGGAAAAATGCCTACCTAGAAGCTGGAGAGATGGCTCAGTGGTTAAGAGCACTGGCTGCTCTTGCAGAGGACCAGGGTTCAGTTCTCAGCACCCACATGATGGCTAACAATCATCCTTAATTCTAGTTCCAGGGGATCTGACACCCTCTTCTGACTTACAAAGGTACAATATGGGTGCATTTGGATTCATGCAGGGAATACACTCACACACATAAAAATAAGATAATAATAAATAAAATGTTTTTTCCATGCTTTAAAGGTATCAGCCCCTGGATCCTTTTCATAACTGTGTAATATTCTGTCAACTACGGCTACTCTGATCTATTTCTTCCTTAGAAGGCTTGCAAGCCATTTCTTTGCCATTTCTTTGGGGTGATTATAAAGGATGACCCTATGGATATCTGAATGTGGTTTTTGTCTTCTTCCCCACCTTCCTGGTTGTGTCTACCCGGCCATGGACCCGCTGGGTGGTGCCTCAGTTTGCTCTCCGTGCTACAGTGAGGCCCTGCCCTCGAGGCATATAGTGGACTCTGTGTTCAAAATCCAAGGACCCACTGGGATTCAGCGGCGTGGCAGGCTGGAGTGTGCAGCTGGGGGAAGGAGGCTGGGCTTTATGCTCAGTGGCTTTAGAACCCTGTCTGTGTGCTGCGGCCCCATGGGGACCAGGACTAAGTGATGTCACCCTCTCGTGCTCAGGTAGACAGGAAGCCTGGAGCCTTGGCACTCTCACCACGGCCATTTCTGCCCCTCACACCTTCCCAGCGTGTCCCTTCCTTAAAGCTGATTTTGAAGTGACCCCCAGCCACCTCACTTATCTGAGATGTCATCACCGCATTGCTGCCCATCTGTTCCATGAGCAAACAAAATGTCTAGCCTGTGCCTGACACAGAAAAGTCCTTGATGAGGGTTTGTTGATTAAGTGAGTGAATGGTGATTATGGGAGCTCCTAGCCTGTACTCTGCATTTTCCATGGATCCCCGAGTGTGGAGTCACTCCCTCATTCCCCAAGACCCTCTCTGCCCTGTGAGGAAAATCCAGGACCTCCCTGGGAAGGAGCCTGCCTTCTCTTAGCATAAGTAGGTGACAATTTATGACACGGATAAGAGCTCATAAGCCTCAAAGAAAAATAGTGTGTGTTTATGTGAAGCCTCACTTCCAGCTGCTCAGTGGCCTCTGCAGATGGGGCTTGGGCAGCTGCTGCCCTGCCTGGGCCAAGTTGGACTAAGGTTCTGAGAGCCAGCCCACCCACTTCCCACCAGCCCACCATGGCCTGCATGTGTGGGGCCAGGGTAGGGGGAGCACCTGTCTGTCTGGAGAGCCCAGGCCTCTGCGTGCATGAGGCTTCTCTGTGGCTGGCTGGCTGGCAGTGTGGGCATGTCATCTGAGGTGAGGGCCCGTAGTCATCTGCACACATGGCAGAGGACCCAGTGGCTCTCTGGAGATGGGATGATTGTTTTTAAAAAATTTTTTTTTTTAATTTTTAAAATTTTATTTATTTTTTATGTGTATGAATGTACTGTCTGCAAGTAGGTTTGTGCACCCATGTCATGCAATGCCTCGGAGGTCAGAAGAGGGTGTCAGATTCCCCTGGAACTGGAGTTCTCCTGGAATTGGAGTTATAGATGGTTCTCAGCCGCCATGTGGGTTCTGGGGATCGAACCCGGGTCCTCTGCAAGAGCTGTCGGTGCTCTTAACTGCTAGGCCATCTCTCCAGCCCCTAAAATTTTTTTAATTTATTATTTTTTATGTATATGTGTGTACTGTCTGCATGTAGGTTGGAGCACCCGTGTCGTGCAATGCCACAGAGGTCAGAAGAGGGTTTTTGATTCCCCTGGAACTGGAGTTAAAGATGGTTCTTAGCCTCCATGTGGGTACTGGTCCTCTGCAAGAGCAGTCGGTGCCCCTAACCACTGAGCCATCTCTCCAGCCCCTGGATGATTGTTCTAAGCTCTCCGATGGCTGCTCAATCATCCAGCACCCTTGGGCTGGGCTGCTGGCCTTGGCTGATGTCCCCAGGTGTATACTCCCTGTGTTCTCTCCCAGCTCTGTGTTCACAGCCTGGCTCTTAGCATGAGCTCCCGCTGCCTAATGCAGGCCAGGTTCCAAACTCCCAACAGAGATGGTGATGATGATGATGATGATGATGATGATGACGATGATGACAACAACTACGACAATGATGATCATGGTGATGATGATGAGGAGGACAACTACGACAATGATGATCATGGTGATGATGATGATGGCGACGATGATAATCATGGTGATAATGACGATGATGATCATTGAGACCAGGTCTCATTTTGCCTAGGCTGGCCTCAAATTCATTAGCCAGTGATGACCTTGAACTCCTGATCCTTCTGCCTCTATTTCCCTAGAGCTAGGATTATAGGCACATGCCACCCCCGCTGCTTTATGTGGTGGGGATCAAACCCAGGCGTTAATGTATGCACTTTAGCCACTGAGCTACAAGCACTGAGCTACCAAGACACATCCCAAGCCCCAGAGATTGATCTTAGTGTTCAGTAACAGATCACCCTGTGACGGGGGCGGGAACAGATGGAAAACAAAACGCAGTAAGCGCTGGGCGCTGCCCTACACTCACATCGGAAAACATCACACACTGCAGTCGTTTCACATGTTCACTTGGGCCTGATGACAGAAAATATTAAAAGACATGTTGTGCCAAAATATACCCCAATAAAGACCATTAAATAGTAAAGAACTACAATTGTTTAGTAATTAAAAGTCTTCAATATTGGTGGCTGGAGAGCTGGCTAAGTGTTTAAAAGCACTGGTTGTTTTTGCAGAAGACGGGGTTAGCACCCATGTGTCAGTTAACAACTGTCTATGACTCTAGTTCTGGGGACTCTGATGCTCTTTTCTGTCCTCCTTGGGCATTGCTCAACATGGGTGCACTTACATGCAGAAAATAAAATAAAAATAAATTTGAAAAAGTTATCAGTATTTTAAATTATATTTATTTATTGTGTGTGTGTTTGTATGTGTGTGTGTTGTATGTGTGTCTGTCTGTGTGTGCCTGCACATGTGCAGGGCACTCATGTGGAGGTCAGAGGACAACTTTCTGGAGTGCTTCTCTCTCGGCCCTCTGGGTCCTGGGGAGAGAACTCAAGTCATTAGCCTTAAGCAGCAAGCACCTTTACCCACTGAGCCATCTTGCCATCCTAAAATATTGAAAATTTAAAAGCATGGGAAGTGTGAGTGCTCTCCTCTGAGGGTTCCAATCTTTGTTTTTTAACCTGGAATCCAGACACAGATGTTTGTCCCCTGTTCTTGCACTGACGGGTCACCAGGAGAATCTTCCACAGAGCTGGACCTTGCCCACAGGAGTCCACTTTGTCTAAAGGCACCTCCCCTCTAGTGGCAGTCACTGCCTGCCAACCCTGACTATACTTTTGACAGTAAGATGGGTCCTTGTTCTCAAGTGTGTCTCTCTGGATCACCATGTAGCTACTTTTCTTTGTGAGCGAATCCCTGACAGGAGCGCTGTGTGTGTGTGTGTGTGTGTGTGTGTGTGTGTGTGTGTGTGTGTTTCGGGGGCATGCTCCATCATGGCTCAGGGGCTTGGTCCATTGTGGCAGGAGCTGACGGCGTGCTGGATGGAGAAGCAGAGCTCAGTCCCGCAGCAGGGCCTGGCAGGTCACTTGAGGTCACCTCCAGTAACCTCCTGTAGTAGTCACACGTCCAACCCCAAAGATCCACATCCTCCCTGTTCCAGTTGGCTTTCAATTGCTGTGACAAAGCACTCTGACCAAGTTGGGGAGGAAAGGGTTTATTTGGCTCACATCTCTCTGGTCACAATTCATCACTGAGGGAGCCCAGGGTGGGAACTCAGGCCAGGAACCTGGAGGCAGGAGCTGAAGGAGACAGGCCATGGAGGGATGCTGCTTACTGGCTTGCTCACCCAGCCCATGCCCAGCCTGCTTTCTTATAAAAAACAAAACAATCTACCCAGGGGTGTCACTGACCACAGTAAGCTGTGCCCTCCCACATCACTCAACAAACAAGAAAATGCCCCATAGACATGGCCACAGGCCAGTCCAATGGAGGCAATTCCCCAATTGAGGCTCCCTCAACCCAGGTGTGTCAAGTTGACAATAAGGCTATCCAGCAAAGGCCCCAAACAGCACCGCTAGCCTTAGAATGAGTGTCTAACCACTAAGCATTGCGGCAGATATTTGATGTTCAAGCATGACCAGGAGACAGGAAAACAGCAGACATGACAGGTGCTGACAGAGTTCCTCCCCTGGAGATGTGGCCTCAGCTCTTCATTAGAGAGGACCCAGTATGGACAAGGATTCAGACAGTGGATCCAAGTGAGGCATCACTAACATCTCCAAAGACAAGAAGAACAGGTGAGTCGAGCCCATGCTCTGCTGAGCGCTCATCTCTTGGCATGACGGATGGGGGGGGGTTCTACCTGGTACTTACCTTGTCCTTGTACCAGGTCCTGCTCTCTGTCATCCTGTGTCCATTGTCCCCATCTACTGCAGGGTGACTGACCTGGAGGGGCAGGAGGCGGGATGGGAAGCAAGTCTGTGAGGGCTCGGAAAGGGCGTGTGACCATGGGAATGGGCTGTGGGGCAGCCGAGACCGACGGCCGCCAGCTCTGAATCTGAGGCCTCTGCTCCCTGTTGAGGGCCCATCTCCCCTCATTCTCAGGTGGGCACCTGGGGCCTGAGAAGCCGGGCACCTTGTCCTAGGCTGAGGTACTTGCCCTTCATGGCTTTGCTGTAGTTCCTGACTCTGGGTCCTCCCACGTCCTGCTCTGGCTCCCTGGGTCAGATAAGTGGAGTGGCTGGCCGCCTGCTTTCCTGAGGAGAGGGCCCTCTGCCATCGGCCAGTGGCTGCAGGACTGAGGCCTCTCTGACTTCACCCTGAAGGAGGGTGGTGTGGCAAAAGGACTGGCTCTTCATCCTGAGGATAAAGGCACTCTGGTTTTGACAGTGGCCAGAACAGCCTAGGAAAGCAGCAAGGGGGTCCCCTGCCGTGGAGGCCCAGGACTGGGACTTGTGACCCTCTGGCTGGGCAGCCACTGTGCCCACAGGGCCGGCGCAGAAAGACACAAGCTGAGCTCTCACACCAGCTGTGGACATGGGCTCTATCCTTCCCAAAGCATCTCCACCCATCCTGGCCCTCCACACAGCTAGGTGGTGGTCTCCAATTAGGGAGTCTGGGTTAGCCCAAGGCCTTTGGAGTGAGTGGGACTAGAAGCATTGGCAAATGGATCTGCATAAAGATGTGAGCTAGGGGCTGGAGAGATGGCTCAGTGGGTAAGAGCACTGACTACTCTTGCAGAGGGCCCAGATTCAATTCCCAGCACCCACATGGTGGCTAAGAATGTCTTCAGTGCCAGGTGTGGTGGCACATGCCTTTAATCCCAGCACTCTGGAGGCAGAGGCAGAGACAGGCAGATGTCTGTGAGTTCAAGGCCAGCCTGGTCTACAGAGTGAGTTCCAGGCCAGCCGGGGCTATATATATATACCGTCTCAAAAAATAGCAAAAAAAAAAAAAAAAAAAAAAGAGGTGAGCAAGAGAGGCCACAGGGACCCCAGGTGGCCGTTAGCGTTGGATGCCCACACCACAGGGACCCCAGGTGGCCGTTAGCGCTGGATGCCCACACCACAGGGACCCCAGGTGGCCGTTAGCGCTGGATGCCCACACCACAGGGACCCCGGGTGGCCGTTAGCGCTGGATGCCCACACCACAGGGACCCCGGGTGGCCGTTAGCGCTGGATGCCCACACCACAGGGACCCCAGGTGGCCGTTAGCGCTGGATGCCCACAGCCCACGCCATGGCTTTGAGCACCGGTCTCTGTCTCTGTGGCTCTGCAGCCGAGTTTCCCTCTGATCCCCGGGCTACCTGACAGGTCTGTCTCTGAGCAGCTGGCCACCATCCTTAGGTGGAGTTACCGACCGTGCCTCCTCACAGGAGCCTGTGGGTGCTGCTTGTGTGTGTCTGCAGCTTGCAGACATCAGGGCCCAGCACCCAGCAGTGGTAATTCTGGTGAGGGTTCTGCCTTTGCTTCTAAGGTGGCACCTTAAATTCTGCTTCACCCAGAGGAGACCAGGCTACATAGGCACATGACAGAGGGGACAGAAGCCTCTGTTCCTACAACCCTTCGTGGGTCCCATCCTGGAAGCTCATGATGAAATCACCCCAGGCCCCACCTCCAGGACATCTCGTTGGTTCCTCGCTCTCTGCACCTGCTTTCACCCCACAGCTGTCAACAGCTGAGGCTTCATTGCCCAGAGTGAGTCACATGGATAGAACCAGAGCCAGTGTGGCTGGGGCATCCGGGGCTGTGACTGCTGGGGAGCTGCCTTAGCAGAGGGGTGACGGCCCTCCTGGCTTCGAGCACCGAGGCACGTGGCTGGAGCTGGTGGCCACTCTCCACATCTTCCTTTCACCCTCAGCTCTCCTGGTGCCAGACTCAGGTCTGTGCAACATCACTCCGTCACCCTTCCTAAGACTCCCTTTTACCCAGCCCCCAGCTGGCCCAGAGGGAAGGCGTGGGGCACAGTGCTGCCCCCAGCTGCATCAGATTCTGTACTTATCTCTTTAACGCTCACCTTCCGGAATGCCCATCATGGTTGAGGGGTGGAACTCCTCCCAGTTCCTATCACCACCCTTGTGGGAAATCTGGAGCCCAGGACGGAGTCCATGGGTGTGAAGTCCCAGCCACCTGCTTCCTCATGGGGGAGGAGAGGCTGTGAGGCTCAGGGATTGGTGGAAGCACGAGGCCAGACATCTGTGTGTGGGCCCAGCCTCGGCCCAGCCCCATTCTCCCAGGGGGTCTGCAGACACGGCAGCATCCAGGTTGGAGGCTCTGGTCAGAGTTGAGTGTGCAGGGAACCCTTCCATCCTGATTCCCAGGGATCCAGTGTGAGTCTGAGAACAGTGCCTACCTATGCTCCAAACGCCCGGGTGAGGGGCATCTCCCCTCCCACCCATGGAGGTCAGGTCTCCTCATCCTGTTTCTTTCTCCTGCAATGCATCAGACCTGGAGTGCCAGCAGCCATGGGTGCAGGCGTTGGCCTTTGCGATCCAGGGGGGTCCTATCTGAGCATGGCTGGAAACTGGATGCTGGTACAGTTTGATGGAGGTCTTTCCAAAGACTCTGAGAGAGCTTGGCTGGGCCCCCATTGGATGCCAGGGATGCAGGTCCTGGCTAAGGTCACTATGGCTTGGCACAAGGCCTTGCCCTTAGCCTCACAGGCAAAGAAATGTGGGCTAGCCTGTGCAGGGCCTGCCTCTGCTGTCCCATTTCATAAGAGAGCAGTATACAAACCGGACGCCAGAACTCTTGAGTGTCGGGAAGGAGGACAAGGTGGCTGGTCAGTGTGTGTCATTTCTGTTGATCTCTCCAGCCACCCAGTGACCTCAGTGTGGCCAGCAGACTCTCCCTGTGGGAAAGACCATGGGAGGCAGACGGAGTCTGAGGGATGCTGGGCAAGTGTGACTGTGGAATCCAGCTGGGGACAGCTCGAGGGTCCAGGGAGAGCAGCAGAGAGAACGGCTGTGGTGGGGTTCCTGTAGGGTTCTAGCCTCGCTCTAGGCAGAGGCATTGCCATTCTAACCCCAAGGTGGGTAGGTCTTTGAGCCTCCTCCAGGTCAGTGGTCCACTGCTGGGAAAGTCGCGGGGTGGGCAATGTGCTTCTGAGCAGGGTACTGCCCAGGCTGGGCAGGTGTGGGCTTGCTGCACCTCCACTCCACCCCGTTCTTCCTTAGGTGCCTGTTGACTGCAGACGTAAGGTCCTCCCAGGAGTGTGCTCACCAGATGACAGTGCTCCCAGGAGTGTGCTCACCAGATCATAGTGCTCCCAGGAGTGTGCTTACCAGATCACAGTGCTCACATAAGGTCCTCCCAGGAGTGTGCTCACCAGATCACAGTGCTCACACGAGGTCCTCCCAAGAGTGTGCTTACCAGATCACAGTACTCCTCCCCCATGTCAGTTGCCACACAAGATCCTCCCAGGAGTGTGCTCACCAGATCACAGTCCTCCCAGGAGTATGCTCACCAGATCACAATGCTCACACGAGGTCCTCCCAAGAGTGTGCTTACCAGATCACAGTGCTCCTCCCCCATGTCAGTTGTCACACAAGGTCCTCCCAGGAGTGTGCTCACCAGATCACAGTGCTCCTTCCCCATGTCAGTTGCCACACAAGGTCCTCCCAGGAGTGTGCTCACCAGATCACAGTGCTCCTTCCCCATGTCAGTTGCCACATGAGTTCCTCCCAGGAGTGTGCTCACCAGATCATAGTGCTCACACAAGGTCCTCCCAGGGTATGCTCACAAGATCGCAGTGCTCCTTCCCCATGTCAGTTGCCACATGAGGTCCTCCCAGGAGTGTGCTTACCAGATCACAGTGCTCACACAAAGTCCTCCCAGGAGTGTGCTCACCAGATCACAGTGCTCCTTTCCTGGCTGGGTGGAGACAGTGAAAACGATGGTTGGTGTGGGGGATGCTGGCTCATGGTTCCATGGCTCACAGAGGCCCCACCTCTCCCATCTGCTCCTCTGCCTCCCCTCAGGCCTCTTCTGGAGGTGCAGGCAGAAGGCTGAGGGCATTCCACATGCATTGAAGGTCAGGGGCAGGGCTGCTGGGGGTGGGGACCAGTTGTCTCAGGTCCCCTTGGAGGCAGTGTGTCTCCTCTGGACATCAGTTTTCCCACCTGTATAATGGACATGAACACTTAGCTATTAAGGTTTGTTGTTGTCATTGTTGTTTTAAAACCAGACAGGACTCCTGTAGGGTGCAGAGGTCCTGTATATCTTGGAAGACAGAAAGACTGACAGATTTTATCTTTATTATTGTGGTTACTCTTGTTTCTCCCCTCTTTGTAAAAGCTCTCAAAGTGCTTTCCCAGGGGCTGGAGAGATGGCTCAGAGCTTAAGAGTGTAATGGAGTAATTTCACCATAGTAGACCACTCAGATACAAAATGAAGCCAATAAAAAGTCTTTAGTCAGCTGATGACTACACGCTAGACATTCAGTCAAGGGTGTGTAGCACTGAGCCCCAGTTGGGAGGAGCTTATATAGGAAAAACCATATCCAGGGGTGAAAGTTTAACGTCCCAAGCTTAGGGGCGGTAAGCCCCTCTAACAATTCCTATTCTCTAAAAGCAAGCCAAGCATAAAGTACAGATGACATGAACTCAAGTTAGCAGAATGAGTTTCTAAGCAACCAGATCCATGCTGACCTGTTCTCAACTTCCGCCCTGGTTCAGCTCTCTGTGTCCATACTTTGAGTTAAGTTTTAATTCCTGAGCTTAGCTGGGGTTCATAATATAGAGTGGGTGTGGGCAATCTCGAGGGGCCTCACCACGGAGCATTGACTGCTCTTGCAGAGGAACCTAGTTCCATAAGTCCATAAGTCAATTTCTAGATCTGATGCCTTCTTCTGGCCTCTGGACATTGCACAATGTGGGTATACTTACATACATGCAGACACAACACTCATACACATAAATAAATTTCTTAAAATAAAAAATATTTAAAAAGTGCTCTCCCAAGCTGGGTGTGGTGGCGCACACCTTTAATTCCAGCACTTGTGAGGCAGAGGCAGGTGGATCTCTGTGAGTTCAAGGCCAGCCTGGTCTACAGAGCGAGTTCCAGGCCAGCTGGGACTACAGAGAGACATTGTCTCAAAAAGACACCCCACCCAAAGTGCTCTCCCAAATACTTGAAGTCCGGTTGGAGCCTTAAATCTGGGACTTCTCACCGTGGAGCCCAGCCACAGTGGTTTACCTTCCCTTCTGGCTACATTTGTACCATCTTTGCAGACGGGGTGGTGAGCTTAAGTCCAATGACAACTTCCTCCTTTTAGGGGCTCTGCCCAGGTCCCTCTACCCTGTCACAGCCTCCACAGTCCACCCAGGTTCCAAGCTCCCACTAGCTCTATGGTGTCCCTGACTCAGGATGCACAGGATGGTATTCCAACAAGGGCTGCATTCAGAGTCCAGCCAGGCTGGCAGTCGTAACATTTTGGACAGTCAGAACTATCACCCCTGATGAAGTCTGCTGAGTTTTAGTTTTGGCTCTTACATCCAGACCTTTGGGCCATTTTGAGTTAACTTTTGTATCTGGGTGAAGTAAGGGAGCGGTTTCGTACATGGTGATCTGCTGTCCCGGCACCGTTTCTAGAAGAGGCAGTCAGTCCTCCATGCATTGAACCACCACCGTTGTCAAAATTGAGCAACTAGCCCCTGGAATGGTGGCACACACCTTTAATCTCAGTGCCTGGAAGGCAGAGGCAGGGAAACCTCTGTGGATTTGAGTCTAACCTGGTCTACATACAAGTTCTAGGCCAGCCGGGTCTACACAGTAAGACCCCCTGCTCAATAAATAAATAAACAAACAAACAAATTGACTGCAAAAGTTCAAGTTTATTTGGGACTCAGTTCTGTTGCTTTTCATCCATTCATCCTTATGCTGTGCTGCTGAGTCCTCTGCCTTCCTCCTCCCTCCAATCCTGAGGTCACAGATGCAGGGAGATTCAAAGGGGCATGCGCAGGGCAGCCCAGCAGCTAGACTCTTTCCCCGTTGGCGTTAATGACCCTGGCTGAGATTCGAACCAGGAGGCTGTCCCCCCATCGCCTGCTAGCCTTCTCCAATTTCACCTTGGACAGTGCTCCCCAGAACGTGGACACCATGCAGGGCAGGTGTATGTCACTATCCCAAGATGGATCATGGCCACAGGGAGAGAGCTGTCAAACTCTTCCACTCCAAGGAGGCCCAGGGACCCGTTCAACTAAAATCCATTTTAGAAAATTAACCCCTGGACTCGGCCAGCGCGTGTCTGGTGGGTGGCAGGCCCTCGCTGTGTGCAGAGGGGCAGAGGACAGTAATGGAGTCCATATGCTGGCCCTGGGTGTCTTGTGCTGGGTGGGCTTATCAAGCATTGTGACAACAAAGGGGGTAGTTCAAAGGGCCAGCCCGCTCTCCCGCCCCACCCGGCGCAGTGTGGTTGGCCCCACCCTCGCCTTTGACTTTCCATTTTCTTCATTTTTTTCCCTTTGACAGTGAAGTAGGGCATGTGGTGGGAAAGGCTGGGGAAGGCAGATGCATAACTTTTGTTTAGGAGTGAAAAGCCCGCGGATGCTTCAGATGCTTCGTTCTGGAGTCTGTGGGGACTACAAGGAAAGGCAGGGTGCTCATGGAGGGTTCCAATGGGCAGCTGGTCTGCAGGGGATGCCTCCCTTGTCTACACAGCCTGACCCCAAGGACAACAAAGCCACACAGGGAGCGTATGTGAGGTGACCAGCACGCTGGGGCTCTGTCTGTTGGATACTGAGTTTTCCAGCATGTGCAGTGGAGAAGTCAAACTGCTTTGTGAGGAATGGCCTCAGGGAGGGCATGACTGTCCAGAGAAGGTGTCCCCAGTGCCTCGAAGTCAGGTGTCTGCCAGCTCTCCACTTCACATGCTGAGAGTCTCTTCTGAGGCTGTCTGTGTCAGGCAGTGGCTATCTCCTGGTCCTAGTAGCAGGTTTGAGTCACAGACCCTCCTAGCTGAGTGGACGCTGTGATCCTGGATTTAGGCAGAAGCTACTCTGGGTTTACTCAGTGCCCTCAATAAGAAAGTCTCATATCGATGGTGGATTCTGCAGGTGGCCCAGGCTCTGACTTGTCCTCTTCCACAATAGAATTGAGTCCATTTGGCTCTTTCTTGTCTGGTGTCTGGCAGTTGCTGGTCCTGTGAGTGCTGGGGGCACAGGGGAGAGCACTGTGAGGAGGCAGCCCACGGGGAGGGTGCCTGTGGGCAAGGCTCTGTGGTAGCAGCCCTCTCTGGAGGGCTGGTGTCCTGGCACCAGGTCCTTATGTAGCTTTCCCCACCCTCCTGGCTTGGGTACAGGGTTGTCCCCTGGCTCTCTTCAGTGCTCCTGACTACTGGTTCAGCACACCCTAGGCAGCAGCCACTGGGGGTCACTGAGGCCACATGAGGGGGTACACAGGCTCAGTCCCAACAGGGTCACCTAAAGTGTGCCAGATTCCCTCAAGGACTGTTGACCTAGAAGACAGGGCAGAAGTACTCACCGTGGCCCCCATCTTCCCTCCTCAGTCAGCGTTCACCACATGACTTCCTGGAGGCCCCACTGGCTCAGGAGCTGGAGGTGGCCTGGGGCAGAAAGACCCCACAGCCCTTTGTGGAGGGGAGCTGAAGCCAGTGTGAATGCCCGTGCCTGTGAGGGGTTGCCGGGGTGGAGGTAGCTGTGCTGCTGGGGAAAGACAGATGTTCTAGTTGCTTTCTATGGCTGTGATAAAACACTCTGACCAAAACCAGCTGGAGGCTTACATGTCCTGATCACAGTCCATCCTTGAGGGAAGCTGAGGCAGGAACTTAAGGCAAAAACCTGGAGGCAGGAATTAGTAGAGCACAGAAGGCGGAGGAGCGCTGCTCACAAGCTTGGCCCCCTGGCCTGGCCTCAGCCTGCTGCTTTCTTTTTCTTTTCCATTTTGTCTTTTTGAGACAGGGTCTCCCTGTAGCCCCGCAGCTAGCCTGGAACTCACTATGTAGACTGGGCTAGCCTTGATCTCACAGGGATCCCCCGCCTCTGCCTCCTGAGCACTGGGATTAAAGGTGTGTGCCCCACAATGCCTGACCTCAGCCCGCTTTCTTATAAACCGAGGACCACCTGCTGGGGGGGGTGCCACCACGGTACGCTGGGCGCTCCCATATCACTCAGCAATCCAGAAACATGGATTGGCCACAGGCTGATAGATGTAGAAAGTTCCTCGACTGAGGTTCTCTCTTCCCAGGTGTGTCAAGTCGACAGCTGAAGCTGTTCAGAGCTGTGAGGTGTGCTGGGTGTCTGCTCCTCCTCATGACCCTCCTCTGACAACTGCCTTCACAGAAGGCTGTGCCCAAGTCTGCCACAGCCTTCATGCTTGGAAGATAACGAGCTCAAAGCCATCCTCTGCTGTGTACTGAGTTTGAGGCTAGCCTGGGCTACAGAAGAACCCATTAAAAAAACCCAAAGAAACAAGCAGAAAGAACCTTTGGTCCCCTGCAAGTGTTGGTGAATCCCGACTGTCAACTTGGGAGGTCTGGAATTAACTGAGATTTTCCTCTTTGTGGGGCTGTGGGGCAGGGGTATTTCCTGATCGTATTAACTTAGGGATGGTAAGAACCTCCTAGACGGGGCCAGCACCTTCTGGTGATGTGTTTGTGTGTGGGCACATGTGCTCATATGTGCGTGTGTGTGGAGGACACAGGTTGACATCAGGAGTCTTTTTCTTTTTTCTTTTATTATTTGTATTTTTATGCATTGCATGTAGGCAGGTGCATACACCTGCCTACATGCAATGAGGGCGTGTTGTGCAACGCCCTCAGAGGTCAGAAGAGGGTGTTGGATCCCCTAGAACTAGAGTTACAGACAGTTGTTAGCAGCCATGTGGGTGCTGGGAATTGAACCTGAGTTCTCTGCAAGAACAGCCAGCGCTCTTAACCGATGAGCCATCTCTCCAGACTGATATCAGGAGTCTTACTACTGTATTGCTCTCTACCTTATTTCTTAAAATATTTTATTATTTTTATTTTATGTGTGTGAGTATATTGCCTGGATGTATGTAAGTGTATCAGTGTCATGCAATGCCTGCAGAGGTCAGAAGAGGTTTGTCAGATCCCCTAGAACTGGAGGTACAGATGGCTTTTAGCTGCCATGTGGGTGTTAGGAATCAAACCCAGGTCCTCTGCAAGAGCAGCCAGTGCTCTTAACTGCTGAGCTACCCCTCCAGCCCCACCAACTTATTATTTTGAGACTCTCATTAAACCCAAAGATCACAGATTTGTCTAGATTGAATGATCAGTGAGCCCCAGGGAGTCCCCACAGTTGCCTCACAAGTGCTGGGATTACAGATCACAGGCTGAACAACCAGGCCTGTCTTTGTAACATAGCTTGGGGGTATCCAAACACAGGTCCTTGTGCATTAGAGGTAAGAACTTTATTGAGCCATCTTCCTCATCCTTAATTGATTCCTTCTTGTTCCTAAAACTTGGGGTATCATGATGCAATATTTTCTATTCTCATTCCAATCATCTCTACCCCAGCACTCAGCTTTCTCAATACCACTGTTTGTAAAGAATCCAGTCTAAAAGATGGGCTCTTCTTCCTAGTGTAAATGACTGATGGGAAATCCCCAGAGAGCATCTCAACAGACAGCGAAAGGCTAGATGAGGGAAGAGCAGGTGCCTGTTCAGGGTAGGGGCCAGTGCTGGGCCACTGGGAGTAGAATTTGATTGTGTCTTTAAAAATAAACATCTTCAACTTTTGCCGGGCATGGTGGCTCACTTGGGAGGCAGAGGCAGGCAGGTCTTTGTGAGTTCAAGGCCAGCCTGGTCTACAATGTGAGTTCCAGGACAGCTGGGGCTACAGGGAGACCCTGTCTCGAAAAGACCCAAAAAATAAAAAATAAAAATAAATAAAAATAAACAGAGCTAACTTGACTGGGGGATGGTAGGGTTATGGACAGGTTATGAAGGGATTGTGTGCACAGCCGAGAGGTGAGTGAGCAGCTGAGCCCAGAGGCTGGAGCTGCCAGCTGCTGGGTGGCTGTCACTTCAGCCAAGACACGGCATGGCCCGGAACCTCAGGCTGTCATAACGGCCTCCTGGCAGAGTTGATGTGCACAGAGGCGAAATCACTGGAAAGTGGGGGAAGCCCAGGGACAGAGCAAAAACCAGTTTGCCAAGGTGGACACTGATATCTGTATTTGGGGTGCTATGTGATCTTGCTCAGGTTGTGCACTGCACATCTCCTGTGTCACTTGCAGAGGCAGGGTGAAACAGCTGCCCCGGTGGGAGGGGGGGCTTCAGCAGTAAGGGCTTTGTCCCATGAAGCTGGTTCAGCCAGGGAGATGTGACCCAATGCCTCAGAGACCGCCTGAGAAGGTGCACGACCTATTTTGGGCTTTTCTGGATCTGGCTACCTCTACGGTCTCCAGCCAGAGCTCTAGAGGGGCCGAGAAGGTTTGCTATGGCTCTGGCCAATTAATCTGATTTTGTTTAAAAGGCTTAAAAAGCAGGAGCAAGGGCTGAGCAGGAGGAAGAGGAGAACACGCTCTGTTTATGGGGTAATAAAAGGAAGGTCTGCCCTGGCTCTGCTAAGCATGTCTACAGAAGCAGCCTCTCCTGCCAGCTAATTCAGGGTGTAATAAATACTAATCCCACAAAAGTAGTCTTTGGAAGACCTGGAAAGCTCTATCTCCTGTAATCAGAGCCCCATTAAACACGTTCCCTGCACGCTTTGCCCAGCCTGGCGGCCTGTTGACCTCAAGTGCCCTCTGCCTCCCCTTCCTCTTCAGCTCCTACACTGCCCTGGGACTACCCTCCCTCAGGGACTGCTCTAGGAGGCTGCCTGTTGCACGCACACATGCCTCTGTGTCTGCCAGCACCAGGCTGCGGCGATCAGGGTGTCCGGGAGGCCCTGCCTGCCCTAGCTATACCCTGGGTGGTGTGCTAAGCCCCACAGCCCTGGACTTGATTTCATCCTATTTCACAGCCAAGGCAGCTGAGACAGGAGGTGCTAGCCTTGCCCAGGGGCTCCAGGGGTCCCAGCTGCACTTGATGGAGAGCAGCTGGCTCCAGCCTCCCCTCTGAACCTATCAGACACCATCCCTGCAAGGGGGGGGGGGCTGACAACTCAGGCTACACCCCAGCTTTTCAAAAGGCTGAGGCAGGAGTCCAGGTTCAAGGCCTTCCTGGGCTACACAATGGGTTCAAGGCTAGCTTGGGCTGCTTAGTGAGACTTTGTTTTGAGAAAAAAGGTTACAAAAGAGACTGAATCTCTAGCTTATTGGGATATAGTACTTGCCCCGGACATGAAAGGCCCTGGGTTCCATCTCCAGCACAGAACAAACCACAAAAACACAAAACGTCACAGCGGCCTAAACTTCCTGTGACATCACAGCCTAATGTGCCTTGCTCTGCTCCACAACCCCTGTCCCCAAGCCCTTGAAGGTAATTTTTCTGTAGGGTGGGGTGAGGCCAAGTCCAGGCCCCGATCCCATCACTTATGTCACTCTAAGTCACTTTGTGACTTTCATCATCATCACTTTGTGCCTCAGTTTCCCCACACTGGCTTTGCCTTGCCTCACAGTAGCAGAGCAAGTCAGGACCTCATGGTGCTAGGCTGTCACACAGAGGGCAGGTCCTCATCTGCACACTGCATCCATCTCAATAGGACCCTCTCCTCTCCCAACTGCCCCAGACACTCTGGCAATGAGGTCTCATCAGATCATGTGGCCCTCATGCCTTAAAATAGCACAGGGCTATTGGGGTTTCCCTGTGACCTGTGTGGTCAGGTCAAGTGTATACAGCCTTCCTGAGATAATTGCCACCTGACCCTCACATCTGCATTTGGGTTTGAGAGGGCAGGCAAAGTCCCAGGTCCTGAACGGTGAGCAGATAAAGGCCAGCCCATCCTTGATTTGCTGGACACACATTGTCTCGGGGCTGACTGGACACGGGCTGGGCACAGCACAGCTTGGCGAGGAGGCACCCCAGGTCTCTGTGAGCCCCTGATCCTCTCACCAGGCGCCTCTGGTGTGTTGTCATGGGGACAGACCTGGCTAAATGGTGGAGAGGACACTGGGCAGAAGGATGTTACCATGGAGACACACAGGAGAGCCGGCCCTGGCCACGATCCTCTGCAGGGCATCCTCCGGGCACCATTCTGTCATTGCGGATGCTCCAGGGCTCAGCATGTGGGGCTCTGTTCTTCCTCTGCCACAGCTCAGGAATCTCATCAGGACGTGTGAGCCGGACGTTTCTGAGGCTCCATTTGCTCTCTGTCCTCAAGTGTCCTCCCTGTAAAGACACAGTCATTAGCCCAGGATGCTTAGTCCACCATGATCTCATATGAAGTTACTTTCCCTGCAGAGGTCCTGCCTCCCTGCAAAGCCTCCTTCTTAAGTTATGGAGGCTGTGAACATGGGGATCCTGTCCAGGTCTGGCAGGAGGAAGGCCAAGCTGAGGAAAAGGTCCAGCCCAGCCCCACAGCGGTTCCATCACCACAGTCATCATCATCAAATTCATCACCACCATCACTATCATCACCACCATCACCACCACCACCACCACCATCATCATCATCATCATCATCATCACCATCACCATCACTATCATCACCAGCATCATCACCAGCATCACCATCACCACCATCATCATCCCCATCACCAGCATCATCACCATCACCATCATCACCATCATCACCACCACCATCATCATCACCACCACCATCATCATCACCATCACCACCATCATCACCATCATCATCATCACCATCATCACCACCACCATCACCATCATCATCATCACCATCAACATATCATCACCATCATCACCCCCATCACCACCACCATCATCACCACCATCATCACCATCATCACCATCATCACCATCATCACCATCATCACCACCACCATCACCACCACCATCACCATCACCATCATCACCATCATCACCACCATTATCATCATCACCATTATCACCACCACCATCATCACCATCATCATCACCACCATCATCACCACCACCACCATCATCATCATCACCATCGACATCACCATCACCAGCATCATCACCACCATCACCACCAGCATCATCACCATCATCACCATCGTCACCATCACCATCACCACCATCATCACCATCACTATCATCACCATCACCACCAGCATCATCACCATCACCGTCATCACCACCATCATCATCATCACCATCATCACCATCACCATCATCACCAACATCATCATCATCATCACCACCATCATCATCACCATCATCACCATCACCATCACCACCATCATCATCTCATGCTGTTATGTGGTAGTAGATAAGCTGTGCCTGATGGTGTAAGTTGAGGACCAGGTGCCTAGGAATGAACAGGGCTCCTTTCCTGGGATTTAAATCTGTCTTAGGGATGACAGTACAGACACATTCACACTCTTCCTTGGCCTTTGGATAGCTGTATACTCAATCTGTCCCCCAAGTTTCCTCATCTGTGAAATGAAGGCGACACCTCCAAGAGAAATTAGGACCTGGGCACAGGAAGGAACGGGAACTTGCAAGCACTGGACACGTGGCCCTCACTGTGACTTTATATACTTAACTGTTGTAGCTCACTTGCCACCCACCCCCTGGAATCCTTGTTAAAGTGGATTCAAAGGACTTGTATGTATATGTGAAAATGTCTTGTACCTGGTTCCTGACTGTGGACACACTTGTCCAGGTGCTTCAGGCTCCTGCCACCATGCCTCCCCTGCCCTGATAGATGGTGTATCCTCTGAAACTGGGCTCACACTTAAGAAGAGCTCGATTCAAGTCTCAGAAGACTTCTTTGTTCAGCCTTTCCCTGACCAGCGGCCTTACCCCCCTGCCATCGTGCTGCCAGGATGGACTGTGCTCCCAAACCATGATCTAAAGTAAAACCTCCCTTACAAAAAATTCCAACCAATCCCATTATTTTACAGAATTATGCAATGTACATTAATGGAAAAAAAACCCCACAAAACAGTTAAAAATTAGTACCTCTTCAGGTCTACACTCATCAATCAGGTACTTTAAACTTGGCAAGGGGTGAGGGAAGCTCTGGGTCCAAAGAGCAGACACAGGTCTTGGGAACTGAATGGAAAGCCTTCAATCACACAAAACCTGAGCCATCCACCAGAACTGGGACACCAGCTTGACCAGGGAGTGTGTGGCCAGCAGGGGCGCAGGCTCCAGCCCCAAACCTGGGCATAATGGGGGTAGAAAGGAAGGGAGGAGGGAGGGAGGAAGGGAGAAGGAGGGGAGAAGGAGGGACCAGTAGGGAGGAAAGAAGGGAGGCTGTCTCAGCCAGCTCAAGTTCAAAAGTTCAAGAAGGCAGTACAGAAGCCAGGGATTCACAGCAACCTGAGCCTAGTGGCCAGTCTGAGTTTTGACAGCGCGAGGAGCAGACATCTCCTTTCCCGGGGTGACTGATCCGATTGGCCTGGAAGGCTCCACTCTTGCTGCTCAGCACGGGGTCAGCAAGCGGTGCCAGGGAAACCAGAGAACCAAAGTTCCCGAAATGATCTGGGTTTGTGGGAAGTCAGACTTCACCCTGAGCGGGCGAGGCTCCGAGATAAGGGCAGATCCTTCCAGGGCCTGCTGTCTTTATGACACAGGTGGGCAACCCTTTCCTCTGTCAGTGCTGCTTGGAACCCAGGAGACACAGCCACAGCCAGCCAAGTGGCTCTAGGCTCTGCAACCCAACGTTCCAGTCTGAGTTTCCATGGGCACAGAAAGCCCAGCTGCTCGGAGGCTCTGTAAGTAAATGGCTGCTTCTAAATAAACCAACATTTTAAAACTAGGATCCAAGCCATGGAAGATATTCCACGGGCTAAGCACACTGGCACAGACCTTTAATTCCAGTACCACCAAGGCTGGGGCAGGAGGATTGCTACGAGTTTGAGGACAGCTTGGACTACATATTCTATCTCAAAAGAAAAACAAAAACAAAAACACAACAACAAAAAGATATTCTACCCAGAATTGTTCCAGGCTACTGCTAAGATGTACGCCTTGGCTCAACACTGCATCTCCCACAGGCTGCCCCCCAGCCCCTTCAAGCAATCAACATACCCCAGGATGGGGGGTGGGAAGGGGAAGACCACTTGGAAGGGGTTTTCTATGTGATCACCTCTGAGCGGGATGTGGGAACACAAGCCCCACTCTTCCATCTAGCAGGAAGCACTTGTGGCTCCGTGGTTGCCTTGGAAGCTGCCTGCCGCATCCTGACCGCTGCTGCCCTTTACCACTACCATGTTCCCAAAGTTTCAAAAGACTCTTCAGGGCCAGTGAGATGGCTGAGTGGCTAAAGATACTTGCTGCCAAACCTAATGACCTGAGTTCAATTCCCAGGACCCAGGTGGTAGAAAAAAAGAACCAGCTCCCACCAGCAGTAGTTCTTTAATGTCCATACATGGATGGACACACACACACACACACACACACACACACACACACACACACACACACACACACACACACACACACACACAAAATGTAAGAAACAATTACTCCGACTGGAGAGATGGCCTAGCGGTTAGGAGCAACAACCGCTCTTACAGAGGACCCAGGTTCGATCCCCAGCACCCACATGGCGGCCAAGAACTGTTTGAAACTCCAATTCAAGACCTCCAGTTCCAGGGGAATCCGACACCCTCTTCTGACCTCCGCGGCATTGCACAACACGGGTGCACAAACCTGTATGCAAACAGTACATCCATATGCATACAGAAATACATAAAAACTTTTTAAAAATAATAATTTATTAAAAAAAAGAAACAATTACTCTTCAGAAAACCCTCTGGACTAGGCCCAATGGAGCACATCTGTTGTCTCTGCTACTCGAGAGGCCAGGGCAGGAGGGCGTTAAGTTGATGGCTGTCTGGATATAGAGTAAGTTCCAGGTCAGCTCAGAGAGCTGGGGCATGGCTCAGTGTCGAGCGTTATGTCTAGGACCCTCCAGCCCTCAGTGTGGCTTGGTAATGAGCACTGGCCTAGTGTGTTGGAATCCCTGGGTTCCAGCCTTTAGAACAAGGGCAAGGTCATTATCCGGTTCCACATCCCTCCACGCAGCCTCTGTGGAGAAAGCCTCTTTTTGCCGGGTACTAGGTATTGACCCCCTGTGATGGCAACCATCACAGCCTCTTCATACTTCAAGACTCTCCTCACCTTTTCAAGTCAAATTCATCTGCCTTGGAGGAGGCTGCCGTACCCAGCTTCTCGTGTCCAGGGGAGGGTCACTGAGAGGGGCTGGCCCTGACCCCTCAACCCTGTTCAGTTCTGGGAACAGCCACACTGTGGCTTGTGGGCAGTGAGGCCGTGAGGCAGGGCCCAGCTTCTCGGGTCCAGGGGAGGGTCACTGAGAGGGGCTGGCCCTGACCCCTCAACCCTGTTCAGTTCCGGGAACAGCCACACTGTGGCTTGTGGGCAGTGAGGCCCTGAGGCAGGGCCGCAGCCTGCAGGGCCGGGCGGGCCGGGAAGACTTGGGATGTGCACGCCTGGGGCCGCACAGCCATTGTATTCCTCTTTAGCAGGTCCCCCAAGTGTCTGCTGTTGCCTCTGTAGCTGGGAGAAGCAGGGTGGGAACAGGGTGTCCAGGCCACACCCAGGAATGAGCTCCGTGGACCAGAGTTGCAGGCTTTGCCCTGCCTGAGAGGCCCCCTCACGTGCCCACAACAGCCCAGTGCTTGGAAAAGGATCTGAAAGATGGCTGTGGCCTTCTGTGGCAAACATCAACCTGAACTCACTTTCATAGAAATCACTCAAAATGAGCAGTTTCAGCCAGAGTCCAGAAGGGGCATCGTCAGCTCCACACAGAGTCAGGGAGGGTCTGGAAGATTCTGCTGCCTCTCCTCCCCCACCGGTCAGAGACACATCTATAAACATGTCAGGGCAGTTGTAAAAGAGATGGATTTTGCTTCCCGCAATGTCCCCATCGGTCTGTCGCCAGATAATTCATGGCAGGCTTTTATGATCGAGTTCCCTGGGTGGGTGTGGGTACTGGTCAACCCCAGGTGGGGACCAGCTCCAGCCAGACTGTCCACCAAACCACAGCTCTGCCCTCGCCAGCCCTGAGCAAGCTGTGTGCCAGCTCTGTGCCTCAGTTTCCCCGCCAATTAAAGGAAAATGAAGGTAGAAGGTGTTAAAAAAAAAAAAACAGTACTGCTGTTAGGGACAGGGCAAGACCCAGGCACTGCTCCCACGGTCGAGAGTCCATGCCTGGCAGCCCGTTAATGAGAGCCGACTGATGTCTTATGCAGAAACGAGGCTCTGGTGGGAACTCTTCAGACTTAACTGCTCATCGTATGGATAGTTTATTAGATTCGTAGCACTCTCAGAGAAGAGGCCCAACCATCAGCTTTACAGAAGAGACCACATACAGGATCGAGCATGCGTTTATTGATCGAACATTTGCCTTGTAGTCAAATTGGTGGCTCTCTGAGTCTACAGCCTCTACCTCAGTCTCTGCTTGAAGCTCTGCTGAGGTTCAGTGGACATGGGTGGTTTCTGGTCAGCAGCACTGTAGCCTCGTGGTGGATACACGTGGATATGTCTGGGAGGGTGGCAGGGATGTGGCTGCAGGACTTCGGGACGCTGCTTCCCAGACCTTGGTTCTCTGACGACCTGGGCCTCCTCACTGCAGTCTGGGGTTTTATGCAGGAGCAGCCGAGGCTCTGGTGGGTGGCAGGATTTCCCGAGTTCACTCCTGGAAGTCACGGTGCTCAGCTTGGGCTCAGGAAGTCTGACTCTCGCCTCAGACCCTGAACTCTCAACCCTCACTAGTGGGACAGATGTGTGGCCCCATGGAAAGTTGAGGCCCCGGTCTGCCTTACCCTAGAGCCTTGATCAGTATCTCAAAGCCTCAACCTCCTCTCCTGAAGGGTCAGACTCTGAGGATACAGCTCTTTTGTAGGAGAAGCTGGGCTTTTTTTTAGCACTCTTGGAATTGAATGGTGACCAGTGAGTCAGTAGCTATGGGACCGGATAAGCTGATGTGTGGAGGTGGTGGGAGGTCAGTCACTGCCCCAACTTGGCCTCAGGTCCTTCAGATCAGATGCTTTGGGGCTGGCCAGAGAGATACCACATCCCCAGATCCCAGGCCAGTGGGAAAGAAACCCATGGGAGACACCCGACCTCTCTGTATCAGCCTAGCAAGACCCCTTATGTATGCTCAGGACATGTGTACTCCTTACAGGAGATGCAGCCATCTAACGCTGCCTGTTTGATAGCAAAGTGCTGACAGTCTCCCACTGTGCTTTGCATATTACTGGCAGCAATCACAGGAAGGCAGTGTCTGGGTTTGCGTTCATTCCGAAAAGTTGAAAAATTGTACATCAACCATCTTGACTTGGGGACCGTTTCTGTCAAATCTCCAAATAATGAACTTTCCCTTTTGTCTTTGTGAAGTGCTGCAGACCACAGCCATCTTTTTGCTTCTGGGGTTTGTGGGAAGCAGTTGGGGTAGGCTCAGCTGGCTCCGTATGGCTCTGAGCTGAGGCTGGTCTGCTCTGAACTGTTTAAGAAAGTGTCCCAGGGGCCGGAGAGATGGCTCAGCAGTTAAGAGCACAGACTTCTCTTGCAGAGGACCCGGGTTCAATTCCCAGCACCCACATGGCAGCTGAGAACTGTCTTTGATTCCAGTTCCAGGGGAATCCGACACCCTCTCCTGACTTCCGCAGCATTGCACGACATGGGTGCACCAACCTACATGCAGACAGTACACTCATACACACAAAAAATAATAAAAAAAGAAAGCATGTCTCCCAAGTCTGAAGGCCTGGGCCTGGTCACCTCCAGCCCTATGTCTTGACGGCAAGCCGGTTGGACAGTTAGGGACTGGGTAACAAGTCTTGCAGGAGGTTGGGGGGGAACTTCTTAGAACTGGCTCTGCCCAGTACTGACTTGAGGGAGGAATGATTAGGCTCAAATCTGTCAGGTAAAACGTACAGCTAACCTGGGGCTCCTACACAAAGCCTGCCTGCCTTCCTTCCTTCCCTTTTTTTCTTTCCCTTTCTTTCTTTCTTTCTTTCTTTCTTTCTTTCTTTCTTTCTTTCTTTCTTTCTTTCTTTCTTTCCTTTCTTTCTTTCTTTCTTTCCTTCTCTCTCTCTTCCTTCCCCTTTTCTTTCCTTTCTTCCTTCCTCCATCCCTCCCTCCCTCCGTCCCTCCCTTCCTTCCTTCTTCCCTCCCTCCCTCCCTTCCTTCCTTCTTTCTATTTTGGTGGTGCTAGGGATTAGACCTGGGGCTTTGAGCACCTCAGGCAAGAGGTCGTTCTCTGTTCCCAAGGCCACCAACTCATCCCCCTGAGTGGAGTTGAGAATGCATAGGCCGGCCTTTGGAGTCCAGCCCCGGCACCGCATCCAGGATGCCTGGAGTCCATTCCCCGGCACTGCATCTGGAATGCTTGCAATCTGTACCCAAATCATCTGGATGGTGGCTGGTACTGCTGTTTTGGGTGAGTCCTTAGGACTCTCTTCCAATGCCTAGAGGTGCTTCCATACTGGATACTAAGTGTGGGGTCTTTTCACCCTTCTGTTCCATCACCAGCACTCTCCTGGGCCAAGCATCCCATCTTTAACCTCAAAAATATAAAGTCAAGACTAGGCTCAGGTCTGTGATCCCAGCTGAGGCAGGAGAATTTTGAGTTCTAAGCCAGCCTGGTTTATATAAGATGCTGTCTCCAAATAAAATAAAAAAGAACAAGTGGACCAAACCCAAACAAACAAAGAAAACAAACAAAAATAAAGTCAGTTAATTCTCATTTAAAATGGACTTAGACATGTCAATGGAAATGTGCAGCTTTCACTTTTTGCATCTATTGTGTTAAACGTTTCCTCGTTTTTTTGGAGATAAAGTTTCTTTTCTTACATTTTTAAATTTGTGCCAAGAATAATATAAATTTAATACCAAAGTACAAGACTAGAGAGAAAGCAGCAGAGAGGTGTGCTCCAGTCAGTGCTGCCCTTCAGGAGCTGACGTGGCTGTGCGCATTGGCCTCATCGTGTGCAGAGCTGGGTCCTAACTGGCTTTGAGCACATTTACAAAGTTTACCCTTAATTCCCTCAGGCCAGCTCCCTTCACCCTGATAGGAATGACTACTGAAAAACCCTGAAATAAATAAGACCGAATGGAAGCAGGGTAGGGTAGAGAAATGAGTTTTGCAGTCATCCACCATCTATCCATCCATCCCATCGTCCACACATCTATCACCATCCCATCATCCATCCATCCACCATCCACCATCCATCCCATCATCCATACATCCATCATCCACACATCTATCACCATCCTATCATCCATCCATCCACCATCTAGCCATCCATCCTATCATCCATCCATCCACCATCTAGCCCTCCATCCCATCATCCATCCATCCATCCATCCCATCATCTATCCATCCATCAACCATCCATCCATCCCATCATCCATCCATCCATCCATCCACCATCCATCCCATCATCCATCCATCCAGCCACCATCCATCCATCCATCCATCCCATCATCCATCCATCCACCATCCATCCCATCATCCATCCCATCATCCATCCATCCATCCATCATCCATCCCATCATCCATCCATCCATCCACCATCCATCCATCCAGCCCATCATCCATACACCCATCATCCACCCTTCAATGCACCTACTTTCATCCCTCCTGTTCTCTTGCTGAGCACACTGTGTACTAGGCACCATCCAGCCCATCATCCATACACCCATCATCCACCCTTCAATGCACCTACTTCATCCCTCCCGTTCTCTTGCTGAGCACACTGTGTACTAGGCACTGAGACTTGGAGCTGCCAGGATGATGAGGCGGGGGCTATGAGAGTAGAGTCTTGAGAGCATGGACTTGAGTCAGGAGCACAGGTAAGCTCCTACATGTTCTCCAGGGCCATAAATGCATCAGAAAGCAGGCACCCTGAGCAAGCCCTGTACATGTGGAGCTCTGTGGACGCCAGCTTTCCCCGACTGCTCCTCTGTCTGGGGAAGTGGACGCTGCCTCACCTGCCTCACCTGCCTGTCCTGCCTGTCCTGCCTGTCCTGCTGTGTCTGCATCATGGTCCTGCCTGACCTGTGTGCAGGCTTCAGAGACCCTCCCAGTGTCTCTCCAGCAGTCCGGCTTCACACTTCTGCTGCCCTTCCTTCCAGCGGCCTTTTGCCCACACTCCCAGCTTCCCAGAGGCTGCCAAACAGCTGGGCCATGGCTGGGAGCAGCCCAGAGACAGAGGAAAGTTCAGAATGACTGTCACATTGGGTACCTGCACAGCTTTGTGTGAAGCGTGACAGTGTTCCATCTGTGGGTGTGTGGGTGGATATGGAGAAACTGAGACCTCAGGGCTCAAATCACCCTCAAACCTGCGCTGTAGCTTGCCAGAGTTGCAGCCGTGTTCTGATAGTCAGTGCCTAGGATGGGCAATCGTCTTTTCCACATGTGCTCAGGCCTTTGGAGACAAGTCCTCTGAGCCACAGGCAAGGCAGAGAGCCCCACCCCAGCAGTTCTGCTCCTGAGAAACTCAGCTCTCTCTGGTGTAGAACACTGTACTGTGTGCGGAGGTCCTGGTAGTTTCTGTCCTCCTGGGTTGAAACTTCCCCTGCCCTCAAAATAAGAGGTCCCCATGGGTCTCAGGATATTCCAGAATTAGCTGAAGAGTCTTCTGGGCTGCTGGAACCAATGATTACGCAGAGGAGGGTTTAAGCCACAGAAGTCCACTCTCTGTGTCTGAGGCAAGTCTAGATGTGGTGGGGGCTGTGCACCCTCCCGAGGCCCCAGGGAGGGTCTTCTCTACTGTCCTCTGTGGCTGTCACCCCTCCTCTTCTCTGCCTGGCTCCTCAGCCCCTCCCCCATGTCCCTGTGACTGACCCACCCTCTATTCTCATGAGCTCTTGCTGCTCCATTAGGGGCCACCCCAAATCTAGGTGGCCTCATCTTGAGATCCCCCTCATTACGTCTTATTTCCTCATGAGACTGTAGTTGCAGAGGCTGGGGACTGGCACACAGATGTTGGTCAACCTGCTACCATTGTCTGGGGCGATCTCTGAGAATGTGTGTTGGGGACCCTGAGCATCCCACTGTGGAACTTTACAGAGGCTCACGGCCCCATATTTATGGAGAAGGCAGACCAAGTTCTGCTGCCCCCCAAATGTTCATCCAAAGCACTCAGCGGGTGTCTGAAAACTTCTCTGGAGTCAGAAATTGGGGTGGGGACTGATTGTGCCTTGGATGAAGTATGAGTTTCCAGGGACCCCAAAGCATCCCAGCTAACAACGAAAGCACCATCTAGGAAATGAAGAACGGTCATTCTAGAATCCTGTGGTACATCTCCTCTTGCAGAGTGGGCTACTGTTGATGGCCCCAAGTCGGAATCCCTGGCTGGCCCAGGACTGACCTTTGTCACCTGCACGAATGCATTGTGCAGGGGTCATCATCAACGAGACCAACTTTTCCTTCCCAAATTTTTCCTTAAATTTCAAGAACTTGGGATGGAAACTTTTGGAAAGAGTTTAGATTGATTTTTTTTCCAAAGCCAATTTTTTATTGAAGCTCTGTGCATTTCATTCAAAATTTCCCCTCCCTGCCCCCTCACCCCTCCAGAGTTCATGCATTCTGCCAAACATGTTTTTCATCTTTTTCTGTCTCTCTCGAAATTCTTGATGCAGAAGTTCACTGTTTCGAGCAGAGATTTCAGTCAGTTCTTTGACCCAGTCTTTCTGTTGTTGTTGTAGTTATTCCTTCTAATATGCATCACTCCAAAATATGCACATATGCATGCCACATCTGTCATAGGTTTTAGCATCTTCAGCTTATGATTTTTTTTGGGGGGGGTCTTTCCGAGACAGGGTCTCCCAGTAGCCCCAGCTGTCCTGGAACTCGCTCTGTAGACCAGACTGGCCTTGAACTCACAGAGATCCGCCTGTCTCTGCCTCCTGAGTGCTAGAATTAAAGGCGTGCACCACCACGCCTAGCATGATTTTTTTTTAATTTATTTTTGTATGTGTATGAGTGTTCTGTCTGCATGTAGGTTTGTGCACCCGTGTCATGCAATGCCGCGGAGGTCTGAAGAGGGTCTTGGATTCCCCTGGAACTGGAGTTCTCCTGGAATTGGAGTTACAGATGGTTCTCAGCTGCCATGTGGGTGCTGGGGATTGAACCAGGTCCTCTGCAAGAGCAGTTGGTGCTCTTAACTGCTAGGCTATCTCTCCAGCCCCGATTTTTTTTTTTAATTAGGCTGAAAGATGTCATGTTTGAAGTGTCCTCCTTGGCGAGCCCAAACCACCATCAGTTCTGCCCTTGTGCTCCACACTGGTGTTTTCCCTTCCCATGGTCACCAAATGAGGTCCAGTAAGCACCGCGCCCTCTCTTGATCTTCTTGTACTGGTCTATTGGTTTCTTTTTAAAATGATTTTTGTTATTGTTTCCAATTGTGTGTGTGTGTGTGTGCGCGTGTGTGTGTGTGTGTTCATGTGAGACCAGGTGCCAGGGGCAGCCAGAGGCATATGATCCCCCAGGAGCTGGAGTTCTAGGCAGTTATGTGGTGCCCAGCGTGGTTGCTAAGACTTCAACTCAGGTCCCCTCTGGCAAAGCAACAACCAGTGCATTTAGCCACTTCTCTGTCTCCAGTCCTAGGTCTACTTCTTGATACAAGGCCATTTTATTTTTCTGTTTTAGCAGAGGGTCTTCATCAGACACAGAAGGAAACTTGCCCTCATAATAAATGGCCCCAGAGAAGAATGTGTTTCTGAAAAACTTGGAACTTAGGTATCATGATCATTGGAACGCTGTAATATTGAGATATTTAATCACTTATTTTAAGGAAAAGAGCCTCCAAGGTGAGTGGCTTTCAAAAGACTCACCCTTGATAAGACTTCGAGCCCCAGGCTCTCGCCCAGTGCTCTTCCCCTCCCGCTGACATCTGTTTTATTTAGCTCTGTGCTGATTTGTCTTCCTCGCGTCAGGGTTCGTGATAGATTGGATGGTGTGTCAGCCCGTCAGTCACCAAGCAGCCATGTGGTCACAAATTGAGACTCCAGTTGGGCCTTGTGAAGACTCTGAGTTAATTTACCATGACTGACCACCTCTTCCGTCAATATGTGGGAAAGCCATTTGTGAGGGGTCAGTTGCTTGGTGGACGCTTCGGTGGACATCTGAGAGTCCAGTTGATGGTGAATTCATCTCAAGGCACAGCCTGGCCCCATGCTGGTTGCTTCTTCTGGCTATTATGGGTTTTACTGTATTAATCCTAGCAGCAAGATATTCTATTTTAATGCCTAGGTCCCTCGCTAGGGGCCTATCTGTGACACCTCCTCTCCATGCACATGCCCTGGTTTATATTGACGATGCTCTGCAGCCTGTTTCCTAAGGCCCAATCCACACACTGAAGCCCTAACTTCTGAGGGTGCTGGGCTGTGGCAGTGTTATTTTGGGGTGACCTTCAGGCCTAGATGAGTCACAGTGTGGGCCCCTTGATGAGACTACTGCCCTTATAAGAAAGGAGGAGGTGGGGGGGGGGTTGCCTGCTTCTCTGAGCTCTCACCAGGAAGGCCTGAGGACGCAGCAGGATGTGCTGTCCTCAGTAGTTCAGCTGTCGGCTCCATAAAACCTAGACCCACCAGGGCCCAGATCAGGATGGCCTGCGGCTCTGTGAGGCCTTCTCTTGATTGCTAATTGATACAGAGGGTGCAGCCCTCTGTGGGTGGTGCTGCCCCCCTCAGCAGGTGGTCCCGGGCTGCCTAAGAAAGGTGGCTGAGCAAGCCGGTGGCAGTGAGCAGCTCCTCCGTGGTCTCTGCTTCAGCTCCTGCCCTGGCTGCCCTGGGTGAGGGAAAGTGAGCCCAATCAGCCCTGTCCTCTTCAGCTTGCCTTTGTCGTGATGTGTGTCATAGAAACAGAAAGCAAACTAAGAGAGAGATCGTCACAAGCCAGGAAAGACCGACCGTGCTTGACCCAGGGACTTCCAGACTCTAGAACTGAGAAAAATAAACAGCCGTCATTTGAGTCAAGAAGCCCATGGTACTGTGTTACAGTAGCTGAGTCCAGCCACTTAAAAAGGAAACTCAAGTGAGTACACGTGGGGTGTTTCTCCGAGCTGCCACTCAGAGAGCTGATGGGTAGATTCATAGGGACTCTGCGCTCCATTCCAGGGAGCTCTGACTTGCTGAGCATACACAGTCTTGATAATTTTATGCAGTTCACCATGTAAGTTTTGTACTTTTTTTTCCACAGTCCGCGATAGAACCCAGAGCCTCTTGCATAGCACTGAGTCTGCCCCTAGGCACTTAGGTGGCTCTGAAGGGCATCCAAGTGGAGAGCTGGCCACGAGTTGTGTGCAGTCTTCAGCAGGTGCTGTCAGGACCTCCTTGTCATCTACTCCTCCTTTGGGTGGCATCCTGTCTTTGACTGGGATGTGGGAGCATATGGCCCTGCTCCGCCTTCTGGGACACAGGGTAGTGAGCACCGGCCTGAAGACCTTGCAGGGCGCTGGCTCTTTACCCTGCTGGTGTGGTTCTAGAGCTTCTGCCCGTCGAGTAGAATGTGGTGAGCTCTGAGCCCAGACCCCAGACAGGCGAGAGAAGAGACTGCCCGCACCCACAAGGCTCTCCAGGGTCGAGCTCCAGCCTGACTGTTGAATTCGTGTTACAGTATCTCCCCCCACCCCCACCCCCACCCATGTTTCTTAGCACAGGGAAAGGCTGGTTCCTTATTACCAGCAATGGCGTCCTACCAGAGGTGCCATCATTCCACAGAAAAGGAAGAGAGAAGTTCATGAGCCTCTCTAGGTCCCTGTGACTAGCCCTTGAGAGTCAGGTCTTTCTGTCATTCAAATGCTAACTAAAGAACCCAGCTACCAGTCAGCAAGGGGTGCGAGGGCGTGGCAGAAGTCTGTGTGTGAGGGGCACACTGACTAAATCCTGACTGCTTCACTGGCCAGGGCTGGGGGTGCTCTCTGACCTTCTGGGTCTTTATCATCTGCAATGAGATCATTGTACCAGCTCTGCAGAATTTCTGTGGTGCTCCCACAGACTGGAGCACCTTTCATGATCAAAGTTCTAAGTGGGTACAGAAAAATGTACTTGTTTTTCCACATAACCGGTGTCTGACTTCATGGACTAAGTATTTGTTGCATCAGTGTAAGCATGAAAGTGTCGGCTGAGAGTCGGTGGCCATTTTAAAGTTTGCTAAAGTAGAATACAGAACTAAGCCTTCCTCCCAAGGACAGAGTTTCCTGTGTGAGGACAGCAGGACAGAGGTCACGGGGCTCAGCTTCCTTCTTTGTCTGCCCTTGGGCCACTTGAATAGTTCTGAGCCAGTTTCACAGAACCCACCAGGAAGTACTAGGGACGTGGGATCGGGGTGTCAATGTAAGTGTATCCTCAGCTACAGAGTAGATTTGAGGCCGGCCTTGGGTACATGAGACCCTGTATCAAAATAGAAACCCCAAATCAAAAACAAAGCCGAAGCGGCCAAGCAAGCAAACACACTGCACAGCGCCTTATGGCTGTTTTTCAAGACATTTTCTTCACGGAGCTCAAATCTACACAGTCAAGATTAGGTTCTTGGTTGTTGTTGTTTCGTTTTGTTTTCCTTTACAGTTACTTTTAAAAAGCCAAGTATTTCACCCCCAATACCCACACAAGCTCCCTGGATACTGTCATTGTGGAATGACAGCCTCAGCTCCCCCCACTCAAGTCTGATGACAGGGGTCTGTAAGAGAAAGAATGGGAGACTAGTGACGTAGACACAGAGGCTGGGGGAGTCCCTGGCAGAGTCTGGAGCCATGTGACTGGAGCCCAGGGGCATGAGGAGCCCCTAGCAGCCGTAGGCAGGAAGGAGGTTCTGTACTTCCAGAGGGAGCATGGCCTGCTAGTGCCTTGATTTCAGGCTTAGAACTGGGAGGATGGATGTTTGTGGAGTTGCCTGCAGAGGCCACAGGACACAGCTCTGTATGCTGAGCCTCCTGAGCTTCCAGAAGGCCAGGACCTCCAGGGTCATGGTTTGGGCTTGGCCTCCAGCCCCTCTGCAGTCTGATCCTTATGATGACTTCATCCAAGGAGGTTTCTTCCTGGTGAATCAGACCCTCTGCCCGCTCAGTGCCAGACAGTGGACATGTAGGAAAGTTCGATGTGTTTCTGAGATCTTCCGCACCCAGTTCCAGGATCTGTACTCAGGTTACTTCAAGCATGAGTCCTTCACACCCAGGAATGACAAGTGTCTGAGCCTGGCAGAAGCATACCCTCTAGCTGGGGGAAGGTTTGAGCCAAGCCCATGCCAGGCTGTCTTGAGTGGAGCGCAGACCACAGGACAAAGATGGAGCCAGGGGAGGTCCAGAGCCAAGAGAGGCCAGTTTCTGGAGACACTGAACTCCGAGGAAGCCATGCCAGAACCCACTGGGAGTTAATAACTTCTATTGATGGGGGGGGCACAATTCGGGGGTGGGATCACCACCCCAAACAGGTGGCAAGACAGAGAGGGGAGCCAGAATTCTGGTCTGGATGTGGGGTCTTCCTCCCCCACCCTGCTCACTCAGGCTGCTGAGGCTTGCACCTGGAGCCTCGACTGCCTTGGGGGGTACCCCAGATTAGAATCAGCAGCAGGACTTTCCTCTGGAGAACCTCCCTGGGGGCCCTGTGAGGGGAAGTGTGGGTATTGGCTTCCAATCAGATAAGGCGATGGCAGTCACAGATGCCGCCACTTCTTGGGGCACGTCGGGGTTCAGTTTCATGGCTGGACACAGTCCTACCAGCTTTGTCTCCACAAAGAGAGCCTAGGGAGAGCAGGCAGGGGCCAGCAGGAGATTTATTGAATTTTGGGGTCTCTCACAGGTCTTGGGAGTAAGAGGTCATGGCCCATGGGAGTGGGGTGGGGCTGGGGACAAGGGCCCACCTTGGACAATCAGAGGAGTTTGGCAGAGGCAGCACCCAGCCAGTCTCTGCCAGGGCTACCACGGCTCTCCACGGTGATTGCCACGACATCTCCTCTTCTGGGTGCCAGGTCAGCAAATAGCACGAGGTCAGTACACCGCAGGGCACCACATCTGGGGGCAGATCCAGTGGGTTCTGTCTCCACGTCCACTTTTCTGATGAGGAAACACACTGTGCTCTGTGAGTCAGTGGCAGAGCTGGACGTCCAAATGGTCTGCTGCTCTGTGAGCAGAGCTGTTCTTGATATCGGCAGATAATGCTTTTCTCATGGTCAGGTGGAATTCCAAAGCATGACGTCACATGGCCTGTGCTCCCTGCTCATCTGTGATGGGCAGTGCAAGTGGGCGGCACCTGGGTAGGCACAGTTGGCACAGTCTGGGCTCCTTCAGCTTCCAGTTTGGATGGTACCTGTGTTGTGTCTTTCCTTCCTGTCTCTACGTCCCAGCCACTAGGTTCCTGGGCCCTCCTGGAAGAAGAGGGAGTTGCCGTCCACATACCCTGGGTGGGGGGTAGACGTGAGGCTGAAATGAAATGATGCTTACAGAATTCAAACTCAGACACCCTGAGGTCAGCCTGGAGCTCTTCAGGCATATTCTATCCTGTCCATGGTCCCAGCCCATGGCCAAGGCCTTGACAGATAGATCCAAGAGGGAGAGATGTCATTCCTAGCATACCTGGAATCTCATGGCTCAGTTTACCTGACATGCCATTTCTGTTCATCTTAATGAGGTGGGGCTTGAGTTTAGAAACTGCTGGTGAATTCTGCTGTGACTTGTGGAAGTCTGAATCTTAGCACCTGGACCTGTGGTCTGATTCAGAAATGGGATTTTACGGGGCTGGAGAGACAGCCTAGTGGTTAAGAGCACCGACGCTCTTGTAGAAGACCCGGGTTCGATCCCCAGCACCCACATGGCGGCTAAGAACCGTCTGTAACTCCAATTCCAGGAGAACTCCAGTTCCAGGGGAATCCGAGACCCTCTTCTGACCTCCGCGGCATTGCACGACACGGGTGCACAGACCTGCATGCAGACAGTACATTCATACACATACAAAAATAAATAAATGAAAATTAAAAAAAAATCAATGGCCTTTCTTTACACCAAGAACAAGCAACTGGAGAGAGACTTCAAAGAGACCTTCCCACTCACAATAGCCTCAAAAACTATAAAATACCTAGGAACAAACCTAACCAAAGACACCAAGGATTTCTACAACAAAAATTTTAAATCTTTAAAAAAAGAAATNTGTGCTGGATAGCTTTAGTGTCAACTTGACACACCTGGGTTGAGGGAGCCTCAATTGGGGAATTTGCTCCATTGGATTGGCCTGTGGCCACATCTGTGGTGTATTGTCTTGATTGTTGAGCAGTGACAGTATAAGAAGGCAGGCTGGGCATGAGCCAGAGAGCAAGCCAGGAGCAAGCCAGTGGACAGTATTCCTCCATGGCCTGTGCTTCAGCTCCTGCCTCCAGGTTCCTGCCCTGAGTTCTTACCTTGGGCTCCCTGAGTGATCAACTGTGACCCAGGAGATGTAAGCTGAATAAACCCTTTCCTCCCCAAGTTGGTGTCGGTCAGAGTGTTTTGTCACAGCAATGGAAGACAAACTACAACACAGGCAATACACTTACACACATAAAATAAAAATAATAAATACTTTTTTGTCTTTTTGAGATGGTTTCCCTGTAGCTCCAGCTGTCCTGAAACTCGCTATGTAGACCAGGCTGGCCTTGAACTCACACAGATCCACCTGCCTCTGCCTCCCAAGTGTTGGGATTAAAGGCATGTGCCTCTATACTCAGCTTAAAAAAATTTGTTTTTTGTCTTTTTGAGACAGGGTCTCTCTGTAGCTCCGGCTGTCCTAGAACTCGCTATGTAGACCACACTAGCCTTGAACTCACAGAGATCTGCCTGCCTCTGCCTCCCAAGTGCTAGGATTAAAGGTGTGTGCCACCACACCCAGCCCAAAATATTATTTTAAAAAATGAATTACAACCCTGTGTAAACGTCCTCATTCAACAAGCTATGAGAAACCCTGGCTGTCAACTCCACCACCTTGAACTCCTCCAAACCTTCCCACCATGAGGATTGTCCCCTTGAACTGTGGCCCAAAGAAGCTTGCTCTCCCCTAAGGTGCTTCTGTCACGTATTGTCCTGTGTCCGTGTGACGTGTCTGTAGTAAAAGGAGAAGTCTGGGTACCACTCAGGAGAGGCCATATGAAAAGATCCAACAACAGACCTGCAAGTCAGGGCCTGTTGGAGCAGGCTACCTGCCCAAGGAGCTAGACAGAGCCCTCCTCAGGGACCTCATCTGCCCACATGGGCCTCAGGATTCAGGACCAGGAGAGTCACTTTCTGTTACTGCCCCAGGCTGGGCCACTTGGTTGCAGCAGCCAGAGGAATCCAGTGGTTTAACTGGAGTGGAAACTTCTTCATGCTTCTACCCTTGCCCTTGCTGTAAAATAAGGGATTCTGTGGAGAAAGACCAACTCTCAGAGGGTGGGGAGGACTGTTTTCTAAGATTTCTGTTTTGGGGGTGACCGGGACAGGGACCTGGTTGGTGGAAAAGGGCACAGACAGTGGGCAGGGGAAAGGTCACTGTGGGGTTTGCACAGGGCCTGCCAGCTGATAACCTCTCAGGGGAACAGAGGAGAGCAGGGGCCAGGAGATTGGTGCAAAACACTCTGATAAGGCAGAGTCAGCAAGTCTGGCAATCGGGCTGGCAGGCCATCAGAGCTGGTCCTTGGGCAGCAGCTGTTCCGGAGCCCCACTGGGTGCACAGCTGGTCGCTTGGCAAAGTGAGAGCCCTCGTCTCTCCAGCACACCCCTGACCACTGTGCCACAGCAAAGGACTTACTAGCACTCTCAAGAGAGCAGCTGAAGACCCAGAGGAGGCTCAGGAGGATGGGGACCAAGGCTGGAGATTGGGGTGGGGACAGTGGAGGACTGGGCTAGGATCAGAGGCCACAGTGCTCCCATTGACCCAGAGTGTTCTCTGTGGTGCTGAGCACTGTGCTCACCTTTCTATTACTTGCCTATCCTGCCTTTGAGATGTGAGATCTGGAGTCAGACCACTTGCCTCCAGGCCAGCAGGTGACAGAGAGGACAAGCCTGGGTCTCCTTGGGCACCTGTTGTCCACCAACCACCATCTCAGCCTCCCTGGAAGGTCTGTCCATCTCAGCTGCTAGCTGGAAAGCGGTTCAGAGCCCACAGTCCCTCTGGTCTCTCTGCCTAGGGAAAGACCCCTGATTCCTACCCCCAGAAGAGGGCTTGAGGCTCCCAGGCAGGGTGGGGTAGGAAAGCAGGTCAGGCAGAGACGGGGTGCCTTGGCCATACCGGCCAAACTGCCTACCCCAGGACACAGGTTCTCAGCTGGTATGACTCTGCTCTCAGGGACTGTATGTGGAGATTCCTGCAGGCTGGGCATGGTCCAAGGCTGCAGTGCTTCCAGAATCTCCCTTCTTAAGGGTATTTGCAGGGCTGTCCAACCAGCCTGCCTCTCTAGGTCATAGTGGACCAAGAATTGTCTTGGACAACATGTTAAATTTCAGGGGTGTCTAACCCATGGCTTTGGGGTCAGATTGTAAGAGGGTGCATGTGTTTACTTTGCCTGACGTTGTGACATGATGTTGTTATTGACGAAGTTCACACTCAAAAATGTGCTACTGAGTCATAGACACAATCACAGGCAAGTCTCACAATGTGCCGGTCCTCGCTCACAGCTGCACCCTGGGCTGCCTGTAGCTCATGGACCAGGTCAGATGCCCACAAATGGGCAGATCTTGGATGGTCTGGCCAAGCTCTAAACCCAGTTGAAAGTGTCTTTTTTATGTTTCTGTCATTTAATGAAAGTCATGACTTAATTGTAATATCAATACCATATTTAATCTCTTTTGCAAATTTCTTTTTTAAAGCCAATTTTTATTGAAGCTTTGTGCGTTCCATACAAAATTTCAAATCAAATCTAGACCCATGCCCCCATCCCTGCCCCCCACCCCACCAGAACTTATGCATTTTGCCAAACATGTTTTTCATTTTTTCTCAGTCTCTCTCAAAATTCTCGAGGCAGAAGTTACTGTTTCAAGCAGAAGTTCACTATTTCAGTCAGTTCTTTGTCCCAGTATTTTTGCTGCTGCTGCTGCTGTTGTTATTCCTTCTAATATGCATCACTCCAAAATATGCACATATGCATGCCACATATATCATAGGTTTTAATATCTTCAGCTTATGATTTTTTTTTTCTGTAGTAAGCTGAAAGATGTCATGTTTGAAGGCTCCTCCTTGGCAAGCCCAAACCACTATCAGTTCTGCCCTTGTGTTCCACACTGGGGTTTTCCCTCCCCATGGTCACCAAATGAGGTCCAGTAACCACCATGTCCTGTCTTGATCTTCCTGTACTGGTTTCCATGATACAGCCTGAGTAGTCCAACAATGGCACTCTAAAGAGGCTGAAACCCCAGTAGTAGCTCAGTCCACAAGCTGGATGGATGTCTCAGCAGTCCCCATCTGGCACTGAAGGTTTGGAAGATTCTTGGAGAGACATGAGTCTTCAATCCATATTGGAAGGTTGAAAAGCTGTGTCTCATGTCTTTGAAGGATGGCAAAAGCAGTGGCAGCCACAGGGTAGCTGCACTTGCCAGTAAGAATTGAAGACAGGCAAAACAACTCTTTTTTTTCCTTTTGTCTTTTTACTAAGATCTCAAGTTTTATACCTGAAGTACAATTTCTCAGCCTTACTATTTATTTATTTATGGTTATACTTTCCTTTTGGATGTTTAAGGCCACACAGTTAGTTCAGATTAACCAAAGTTTTTGTTTTCTCAAGGTCAGTAGAGGATCTGGTCCTCAAGGGTCACTCAGGTTTTTAATTTTTTCAGGGGGGGAGGGAGCCCCTGGCTCCTTTTGGCTTTTCAATCACCAGTTCCATCCACTCGAGGACAAAGTCAGGTCTTGCTAGACCAGGCTTCCCTTTTTGAAGCATGAGCAGACTTTCCTCTTTATAGACTGGACACTGGCTGAAGTCCCATTAGTGGATCTCCAAGACCTCCCTGCACAGGAAGACTGGTGACTCACATTTGCAGGACATTTCAGGAGATGTCCCCATGCATCGTCCCCTGGGACTTAGTTGACCTCTGTGGTGGTTTGAATGAGTGTCCCCCATAGGCTCTATGTATTCAGACATTTGTCTCCAGTTGGTGGCGCTGTTTTTGGAGGTCTTAGAAGGTGTGGCCATGCTGGAGGAAGTGCGTTATTGAGGGCAGGCTTAGTGAGTTTTAACAAGCCTTGTGGTCTACAGTTGCTCCCTCTGCTTCCTGTGCTCTTTGCGAGATGTGACTCTCAGTTTGCTGCTCCAGATCCAGCTGCCATGCCTCCCACCACAATGGACTCTAATTCCCTGGAACCGTCAATCATAAGCTCAAATAAACTCTTCCTTTTATAAGTTCCTTGGTCATGGTGCTTTATCACAGCAACAGAAAAGTGACTAATACAGTAATTTGGTACCAGAGAGTGGGCTGTTGGCTGTGAAGAACCTGACCATGTGGATGTTTGGAGAAATGTGGAAGACTTTGGAACTTTGGGCTAGAAAGGCTGTTGACTACTGGAAGCAGAGCTTAACAGGCCATTTTAGTAGAAGCCTGGAAGAAGACTTAGGCAGCAACTGGGATATTTTGATAAAAGAGTCTGGCAGCAGTTTGCCCACAGCCCAAATGCTTGCCTGATGCTAAGTTGAAAAGCAATGGTGGAGGATATTTCAAGACAGCCTAATGTAGAAATGGTGGCGTGGCTTTTAATGGTGAATATTGTGTAGATCTACAGTGAAGAAGAGCAGATGGGGCAGAAAGAAATGCAGAATGTACAGTTTGGATCTGAAAAGCACACTAGGAACATTAAAGGTGGGGCCAAGGCATGTGAAGGAGAGGTTCCTTTTGATAAGGAGATTAAAGTGATTGAGGAGAGGCCTGGAGATTTACAAGTAAACAAAAGAATCAGTACCTTCAGGGCAAGACCACACCCAGCTAATCCTCCAGCAAGTCCAGGGCAGAGAAAAATTGCAAATGTGGTTAAAGTAGGAGAGATTCCATCCCAAACTTGCAGCCAGATTCGGCAATTTCATTCACATGGTGCTGGCTTTAGAGGCATGAAGTTTGCAAGAGTGAAGGGGTCATCAGTTCTTCCTCCACGGTTTCAGAGAGCTGCCAAGGTCAGGCAGAGCGCTGGAGGGGCGTCCCTGAATAAAGAAAGCCCTGATAGGCCATTGCATGAAGCTGTGAATGTGAAGTCTGGTTGGCAGCAGAGACCCCAAGAAGACATTCGAGATGCCAGACCTGTGAGATATTTGCCAAGGAGAGCTGCATACAGGGAGTGGTACTGGCCTAAGAAAGAGATGTATGTTGCAAGCAAAGCTGAAGAGCTGAGCCATCTAAGCCCTTTGAAAGTCAAGTCCCAGAAGTCGCACATGGAGCTACTGAACTTGGTGTTTGCCCTGCAGGTTTTCGGTCTTGTTTTGGTCCGGTATTTCCTCACTATGCCTCTATTCCTCCCTTTTGGAATGGGAATGTGTATTCAGTTCCACTGTATGTTGGGAGTGTGTAATTTGTCTTTTGATTTTTCAGGAGCTTACAGTTAAGAGATTGGCCTGAGTCTCAGAAGAGACCTTGGACTATAGACTTTTGAATGGCATTGAAACTGGTAAAGACTATGGGGACTTTTAAGGTTGGACTGAATGCATTTTGCATTTTATGTGGTCAGGAGCCTATGGGGGCCAGGGAGTGGAATGTGGTGGTTTGAATGAGTGTCCCCCATAGGCTCTAGGTATTCAGACGTTTGTCTCCAGTTGGTGGCGCTGTTTTTAGAGGTCTTGGGGTGTGTGGCCGTGCTGGAGGAAGTGTGTCACTGGGGGCAGGCTTAGTGAGTTTTAACAAGCCTTGTGGTCTACAGTCGTCCTCTCTCTGCTTCCTGTGCTCTTTGCGAGATGTGACCCTCGGTTTGCTGCTCCAGATCCAGCCGCCATGCCTCCTGCCTCAATGGGCTCTAATTCCCTGGAACCGTCAATCATAAGCTCAAATAAACTCTTCCTTTTATAAGTTCCTTGGTCATGGTGTTTTATCACAGCAACAGAAAAGTGACTAATACAACCTCTGAGGGCAAGGAACAAAGTTATCCCTTAAGACCATCGGCCAAATTGGTATGGGCATTAAGTACGGTCATTAAGCATCCAGAAAGGCTAAGTTACACAAGCCTGATACTTTTAACTACTGTGTAATATTTTAGAAAAGGAGAAAGTGTCTTTCTAAAAGACACAGTAAGAGGGAGAGGAAGGAGAGAGGGCTCAGCAGGTGAGAGCACTGGCTGCTCTTGCAGAGGACCAGGGTTCAAGTCCCAGCTCCCACATGGTGGCTAACAATGATCTGCAGCACCAGTTCCAGGGGAAGCCATGCCCTCTTCTGTCCTCTGTAGGTACTGTATGGCATGGGTGTACTTACACATATGCAGATATAACACTTGTACACATAAAATTCATATATATATACATATATATATATGTATATATCTATATTATCTATCTATCTATCTATCTATCTATCTATCTATCTATCTATCTACCTATTTATCTATCTATCAATGGCACAGCAAGGGAAGGCCTGAGACAGATAAGACAAAGGTCAGAGTAATGGACCCATAAGCAAGGGAAGTTGGAGCCCCCAGGAACAAGACAAGGGAGAAAGGGTCCCCAAAGCCTGTGCAGACACCTTGATTTTTTGCAGTCCTGTCCTGTAGCTGAGAGAAACTTTCTGTGATTTTCAGTGGCTGGTCTTTGACAATCTATTGCTGCAGGAAACTTATGCGTGTCAGGTTCTCAGTGGTTTCTGGGTGTCCCTTGCTTGCACTGTAATTTACAAATCACACAGCTAGGTAGGAGGATGTGGACTCTGAGTCTGATGTCTGTGAAGATGTCAGGAGTTGTTGAGAATTCTGCCAGCATCACATTCCTGCAGGCGAGGGCAGCAGGGGCGGAGGCGGGAGCGAGAAGGACAGATTTCCTTGTAATCAAATCCAGAAGTCTCCTGGTGAACCTTAGTCCAAGTGGCTTCTGGGTGCAAGCGTGGGTAGTGGCTCGGTGGGTTTGATCCTTCCAAGCAGGCAGATGCCTGGGGTTTGACCGCCTGGTGATTCTGTGAGAGGGAGGCGGGGGAAGCTTCCTTTGGAGAGCGTGGCTCAGGCAGCTTGGCTCCATCTCTAGGACAGGTCAGGCAGCTGGCCGCTGTCACCTAGTCATTCTCTCTAATTACCTCAGGGCTAGAACACCCCTGGGGGATTTGCTGGGAGAAGGGTCATCTTGAAACCCTTCCCACGGAGGCTGGGGGCTGGGCTGCCTGCTGGCTATTGAAAAAGGTCTGGGAAAGGGGACACAGCCGTGAATCTGCGCCCAGTTGTGACAGACACAGGCGGAGTCTCCCAAAGCTCTGGGCCAGGACTCTCCTCTGGAACCACTGTGTCAGACCTTGTCAAGAGGACAGGAATGGACTGGACCATCAAGGCCACCTGGGTTGAGTTGAGAGCCTGCCAAGGATGGCCTGGGGTGATTGTCAAGTCTTGCCCTCTGGGAGCCTCAGCTTCTTTATCTTGGGCCACACATAGGGGCTGGAAAGACTACTGGATGGTAAAGTACGTGCCTGGCCAGGGTGAGGACCTGAGTTCAGATTCTCAGAACCTGCATAAATAGCCAGGTCAGGGACACAACCGCATGGAGTCCCATCAGTGGAGATAGGGGAGGCAGAGGCAGGCAGATCCCTGGAAGCTCGTGGGGACTAGCCATGGGAGACCCTCAAAGAAGGTGAGAGGCACCCGAGGAAGATGCTGAGGTTGCCCTCTGACCTCCACATGCACATCTGCACACACAAACACACATATACACACTCGGGCCAGCACATACATACACAAAATTCCTTCATGTCTGTGTATGTGAGGAGGGCCCTCGCTGACTGAATGTAGACTGCCAGCCCAGAGTTATATCTGGCTCTGCCACCTGCCATTTGGGGACTTTAGGTGTCTCTGAGCCTCAGCTGGCCTGAACCTCAGTCAGTCACAGAAAGACAGAAGGAGGATGTGATGGGGCATGGTGGGAGTCAGACAGACAGAGTGCACGGCTGCCTGTGCTGTCTCCTCCACAGAGTGTGGCTCAGTAAGCGGGAGTCTGAAAGGAAGGGGACTTGGGATGCTTCAGTGCAGTGATGTGACCTCAGGGGTCGCACAGCCCCCCACCACACCAAGGAGAACATGGTGTGCTCATTGAACCCCAACAGCTTTTGCCAAGTCCATTCAAACTGAAAACGTGTGATGCAGGAGGTTCTCGTAACCCCGTGCTGTGCTCAGGTCGTGTCCTGGGCTGATGGGAAAGGATGCTCTTACTGTGGTTTAGAGATGATGGAAGGCCATGTTCTTACAATGCTTTGCAGGTGAGGAAACAGCAGGCCAGCCCAGGATCTCAGCAGGAAGGCAGCAGAGGGGATTTTAACCCAGGGAGGATGTATCCAAAGATTATGCTCCAACTCTGAATCTAGGCTTGTGCATGTGGCACACACACAGATACATAGGCATACATACACACATTCACACACACACATCCACATATGCACATATGTGATCACACATATGCTTCTATAATCTCTGATCTTGAAACACAGTGATTCTCCACGATTCCCCCCGAGTTCTCTAGGGAGTGGCTATGTTGGAAAGCAGGGGTCGCCGTTTAAGATGTACTACCTGTCTCCACACAGCCATCGCCTACTGGACCCAGGAGGTCAAATTCCTGCTTTCTGCACCAATTTCACTCAGGTCAAGTGCCACGTGTGAGCACGGGGGTGATAGTTGTGCCACAGGCTGGATGGCAGTGCCTGGACGGCAGTGGTCTCCAGTGGCTGATGCAGGGAGTGTCTGCAAAGTACCACAGAACTCTAGGAAGAGGTGGTATCCATGCCCTTGAGTGAGTGCCAGAGTGAAGTTGCTTCCTGAGTGCCTGGGAGGGTGGGGTGGGCAGCCTGGGGCCGGTGGACTCCATGCTGGCACTCACCACCTGTGACCGGAGTCTGCCAGGTAGGGATGGTGACCACTATCAGGGACAAGGCTGTGCACTCTGGGGCCCAGCTGACTGTGAGAGGATGGGGGGCGGGATTGGGAGTAGCTGTGGCTGCATACCGGGTGCTCAGGTGGCCCTGTGAGAGCAGGGGCCTGGTCACTGCTCACAGGAAGCTCCTGGTACCTTTGGAGCAACCTGCCCAGTGGGGTGCTTGGCTGAGCCTGGGTTGGCAGCCTCCACTCCAGGGACAGTGTGGGGCTCCCAAGTGTGGACAAGGGCTACTTTCCTGTACTGGGTACTTCTAATATTTTATCTTTGTGTGTGTGTGTGTGTGTGTGTGTGTGTGTGTGTGTGTTCATGATGGTGTGTACTTGTGTCCTGAGGATTCAATCTCAGGTCCTCATGCTTGTCTTTGCCCACTGAGCCAATCCTCTAACCTCTGTACTAATTTACTTGTGTGCGTTCATGCGTGTGCAGGTGCATGCATGTGCATGTGTGTGCAGGCCAGAAGACAGCCTCAGCTATCATTCCTTAGGTGTGGTTCACCTTTTTGAGACGGTCTCCCACTGGCCTGGACCTAACCACGTAGGCCAGGCTGACTGGACAGTGAGCCCCAGGGACCTAACCACGTAGGCTAGGCTGACTGGCTGGTGAGCTCCGGTGACCTGCCTGTCTCTGCCTCCCTAGTGCTGGCTTCTTTTTTTTTTTTTTGATTTATTATTTATTTATTTTATTTCTGTATGTGTATGAATGTACTGTTTGCATGCAGGTTTGTGCACCCGTGTCGTGCAATGCCGCGGAGGTCAGAAGAGGGTGTCGGATTCCCCTGGAACTGGAGTTCTTCTGGGATTGGAGTTTCAGATGGTTCTCGGCCGCCATGTGGGTGCTGGGGACCTAGTGCTGGCTTCTAAGCGCACACCACATGCCCAGCTTCTTTCCCATGGGTGCTGAGGGTGGAGGTCAGGTCCTTGTGTTTGTAATGCAGACACTAATTGAGGCACCTCTGAGCCTTGTGTGCTACGTGCTTCTCTGTGTGCCCACCCATCCTCAAGCAGACCACCCCTTGTCGCGGGCAGCCTCGAAGGGCCAGTGTGGAGGGAGGAGGGAGAGTCCCAGATCCTCTGTGTTAACAACCTCTGCTAGATCTCTCTTTCAGCAGAGCGAGGGGACCGGTAAATCCTCCTGCTGCTGCTCAGTCTCCACGAAGCCTTGATGGGGCTGTGGCCCTGGAACAGCAGTTACTGTTGTTCACTCCTTCTTGCAGGCTGCTGAGGGCCAAGTGGGGTGGCGGAGCTGGGGTCCTGAAGCTGGGTCTCGGGAAGCACTGTCGACCCGTGGGAAGGAGCAGAGAAATGGAGAGGTGGTGCCAAAGTGTTGGGACCTGGGTCAGCTGGCTTGTTGGAACTACACTGGGGGCCCAGGCCCAGCTGGGAGCCAGACACTTACAGGAGTATAAGAACTAGCCTGGTGTGGGGAGTGCTCCATGCCAGGGCTGAGCCATGCCAGGTGGGCCAGGCTCTGCAGAGTGTGGTGTGTGCAATGTTACACAACTCAATTGTGTAAAAACTTTCCTCAGACCAAACTTCTCTGGGAGTTGGAACTAGCGTGACACCCCCTCACCTGGCGTCATCTATATCCAGTGCCCTAGCAGAGCTGGCGTGTTCCTGGGGTGGTGACTTTGGGTGACAGTGTTCTGGATGCCTCCTTGTTTGTGGGGGCTCTGCTGTCCATCAGAGTGGAGGGGGCTTCCATTCACAGGGGTTCAGGGCACTTCTCATCCATGTGATGGAGGAGGGCCAGCAGTCCCCATCTGAAGCCTCAGTCCCGCACTCCGGGTCCTGGGAAGGTCTCCTCAGCTGGCCTCAGAGGGGAGAAACAGGGAATATAGGGGTCTGAAGGAGCCATAGCCTTGGTTCTGGAAGCCTCCATCCAGGTGAGGAGAGGGGAGGGGAGGCCGCTGGACCAGCGGAGGTGGGTCTGGATACTGTGGCCTTTAGTTCACACCTCCCCCCCTCCAACCCCCCCTACCCCCTCCATCCTCCTGAGGAGGGAGCCTTGCAAGCACAGCCTCTGATCGTCCAACCCAACAGGGTCTGATTGGACTGTTACCATCAGACAAAGTGGCTGGTTTGGGGAGTTTCCCAGACAGGACGGAATCTGTGGTCCCACCCTGGGGCGTGCAGCAGGCCAGTTTTCCAGGTGGTATCACCGAAGTTGAGCAGTGCAAGGTGTGAACTGAATAGGGAGCCAGGGTCAAGCCAGGTCTCGTTGACTTCCATGGAGCACAAGCTTGTCTTTGGTCCAGGGAAGCATGTGTGCCTTGGGCAGCCCGTCCTGAGCAGAGCATCAGGTGGCCCACGGCACAGCTCTGCAGAGACAACTTTGGCTGATAGGGCCAACTGCAAGGACCCCGGATCCTCTTCCTCCCATGGAGCACTGCAGGCCGAATCACAACCCTGATGTGTAGCCTGTGTACTGAAGAGGAGGAGGAGGGAGGGGAGGAGGAAGAAGAGGTGAGGAGGAAGAGGAAGGAGATGAAAAGAGAGGAGGAGGAGGCATCAGAGGAGGAGGATGGGGAGGAGAGGGAGTCACAGTCACAATGAGGCCTGGCTCAAGGCTCCTGAGGAGGAGGGAAGTAAAGGGAAGCCACAGAATTTAGAGAATCTCCTGGGCTCCCCTTCCTCCTAGCCCTCCTCCTCCTTTCTCTTTCCCAGAAGCCCGTGTGGTTCAAGCAGGAAAGAGGCTGTGCCCTGGCCACGCCACTCCACTCCTTTGTGGCTGCCCTTCCCGAAGGCTTGATGCCTTCCTGTAGGACTGGAGGGAGGCTGTGCTGTGGTGCCCTGCGCTCTCAGGCAGCCTCAGGCCTTGAGTGCTCTGTGGCTTGTGCTGCTTCTCTGCTCTGTGAGGCCAGCACTGGGGAGCTGAACTGGGGCCCAGTTCCCGGCTTGGCTGACTCCAAGTCACCACTCAGGGAGCTGTGGGTGACTGCAAGAACGCCTTGCTTCTAGCATCTGGGTAGGGGGTCTCACAGCAGGCTTCCCACGCACACCTGCCCTGCATGTCCTCCCTTTGGGTGGTTCTAGGTCAGTTGGGCTCTCCCGATGGCAGCTCAGGGCTTCTCAGTCCATTGCATGTTGTATGGTGACTACATGGCAAAGGATTCTAGGCAGAAGGAACAGCATTTGAAAAGCCCCTGATCAAGGAGCAGACTTGCCTCAGTTGTGCTCTCTGTGCAGCAGTGGTGGACAGTTCCTCACGCCTGATGCCCTGGGTGTTCAGGATAAGCAGACAAATACCTGTCATACCCCTGTCGGGAGCTTGCTCACTGAGCAGGTGCATGTGTTTCTTCATGGCAGGTGCCCTGGGCTAGCTCAGCCTCAGTGGAGCTGGGATTGCGCACGAGGACATCTGTCACCCAGGGACAGCTTTCTGTCCCCACAGGCCAGACTTATGACTGGTCTCACTGAGGGTTGTCCCTCTGTGACTTGCTTGTCAGTTATGACGTAAGGAAAGCCCACGCGGGTTCTCAGCTGCTAGAACAGAGTCAGAGGCCTGGATGGGGCTGTCAGAGGGACAGGGCTGCTAGCCAGGTCACATCTGTTTCTGGGGAAAACTACCCACAGTGGGGTGGTTTTAGAGACAGCGGTTGGTGGTCTCTCTTTGGGTGAGGGCTGGTGAGACTATACCCCGTTCCTGTCCATCCTCTACCCACCATGGGGCTGAGCTTGGCTGGACTACACCTTTCCCTGAAACCTGCTGGCCTGACTGCTGCTGATGGTCATTTCTTTGTGGTTCCCAGCCGTGGGGTTCGGATCCTCTCTGGGGATTTGCTCTGAACCCATGCCTTCTAAGGGAGGCCCAGCCTTAGAAGTGTGACTACTCTTCATCCAGCAGGAGGATGCACCTAGAGCAGGCACCGCGCCTCCCTGCCTGGGAAGCAGTGGGATGCGGTCTAAGCGTGTTTCTCCAAGATGCTTCTGAGCACCTGGCTCTGTGAGAGTAAGCTCCAGTTTTCAAATTAAAGACACCTCAGTGGCTAGAGAGGTAGTTCAGTGGTTATGGCACTCCGGGTATTGCAAGGACCCAGGTTCCCAGCACACATCAGACACAACTACCTCTAACTCCAGTTCCAGGGGGTCCAAAACCCTCTTTTGGCCTCCATGGGCACTGCACACATGTGACACACACACACACACACACACACACACACACACACATCCCAAACTAATAAATGTTTCAAATTAAAGGAACTTTCTATTTTTCCCTACAAAAAAGAGGGTGTGTGCTCATTAAAAATCTTTGGACATTGTGGACCCAATTCTACCACTGGCAGTCAGTATGAGCACTCCAGACTTTTCTGTATGTCTCTCATTGTTTATTACGTGTGTGTGTGTGCGTGTGTGTGTGTGTGTGTGTGTGTGTGTGTGTGTATTTTCAAAAGGGGCTGAGACCATGTGAACCCAGAGTCTTCCCGGCCTTTCCTCCCCTCCTGAACCAGATTCCCTCAGACCCTTTAGGCATTCAGCCCTAATTGTGCTGGAGAACCACAGGCAGGAGGATTCTGGGAGCACGGTGGGGGAGGGGCAGCAGCAGGACAATGGAGCCCTGTGTTGGAGGTGGCACAGCCCACTGGCCCGGCTGGCCATGCTGGCTGGGTGCAGAGTCAGCGATCTGCTGGGCTGCGGGCTCACTTAGCGGGGATCCAAGGCGGCTGGCTCAGCATCAGACGCTCCGGGCCTGTGGCTGTTTTGCTCAGGAAGCTGGGGACATGTGTCCTGGTGGGGAACAAGCTGGGCACCAAGGTGCCGCGGGCCCTCCCCCCAGCCCGTGGCCTTTATCAGTTTCCGCCTCCCTCTGGCTGCAAACAAAAGGCCACGTACCTGGGGCTGGGGAGACACCAGGACACAGGATGTTCCCAGGCTTGCGGCTATTTCCTCCCAGCCTGACTGATAGTGTCGGAGAGAAAGCTCTGGGATTCTCCAGGGAGCGCCCGGCCGTAACAGCTCCAAAACACAGTAATAACAGAGCCATAAATCTGGGCTGCCATAGCTCTTGACCACGGGCGTCCAGCCCGGGCCGTGGGGATCAGAATCCTAGGGGCTAGAACACACAAGAAGCTGTGTTTTCTACATCCAGTCCTGCCTGGCTTTGGTCAGATATATGAGCACACGTATGACATCCTGGGGGACTCGGGAAGCGATGTGCGCCAGTGGCAAAACGGGCCTGTAGCCTGCCTTGCCCTTCCCGCTCTGATTACAAGACTCACAACCCGAAGGAGCCGGAGGGGCCTCTGCAAACTCGCCCAAGCTTGAAGCTTGAGTGCTGGGCGTGTGACTTCTGTCAGGCACACAGAGCGTGCACTCACTGTGACCCGTTGCCTGCAAGTCCTCACACCTGCTGAGAGCTGGCGCCAAGGAGGGTCTGCCAGTCTGGTCCGTCCACACACTCACACACTCGGCCTCTCTCTTGAATTCAGGGGAGTGGCATTGCAGCCAGGATGAGCAGGGTGCCCAGCTGGGTGGCCAGGCACCAGAGAGGGATCAGCAGCACCAGGTCACCAGCACCAGGGGCCAGAGACACAAAGGAGGAGGTGGCGTCCTGGAGCGCAGAGGGCAGGTGGAAGGAGGACTCTGGTGGGGACAGGAGGCACAGAAGAAAGGTTACTCTCACTGAGCTGGAGATAGTAATGTAAGCTGTGAGGAGAGAGGGAGAGAGAGGGGAGAGAGAGAGAGAGAGAGAGAGAGAGAGAGAGAGAGAGAGAGAGAGAGAGAATATGATGGTGATGATGTGCTGGTTATGGACAGGAGGAGGAGGAGGAGGAGGAGGAGGAGGAGGAGGAGGAGGCCGTAATGGTGATGGACGGTGATGGTGATGATGATGATGGTTCCAATGGTGGTGGCATTGGTGATGGTGATGGTGATCATGGTGGTGCGACAGTTATTACTTCCCAAGTCTTTCCTGTCAGTCAGGCACAGCTAAGTGTCCTGTCCGTTCTACTTAATGTGTCTATTCATTAGACACATTATTCTATAAAATTGTTTTCACTTAACAGAACAGGAAAGTCAGTGGTAATGCAGTGAAGCTGCAGGCCCAGGGCTCAGAGCAGAGCAGGCAGTGGAGTCCTCGCAGGTAGGTGTGTGTGCTATCGAAGCTCACCTTCCATTAGCCCTGTGGCCTTGGGCCAGGCAGGTGGACCCTGGCAATGCCCTCACCACCAATGTAGGGGAGAGCTCTGGAAACTGGGTGCCAGCTGTTGAGGGGTTATAGCACTTCCTCTGGGGTGGAAGAGGGCAATCTCCCCCCATCCCTGCCTTCCCATGTCGACTGTGTCTGGGAAATCACTCCAGGCTGGAAAGCAGTGTAGACAAGTATGAGGAGTTGACTCTTGCTGAATTCAGCAGGGCCAGAGCAGAGCCTTCCAGCCCAGCTCTTCGGCCAGGACACAGGACAGCCTACACTGATGTGGCGAGAAGGCTTCGGGAGTCCAAGGTTCTAAACCTTCTCAGTTCTAGTACTTGGACAACACATCTCTTTTAGTTCCCCATCTGTCCATTCCTCCTTCCTAGTAGAGAGAAGGCACAGACAGCCTGGTGTTCAAGGCCTCCCGGTGACTGGTGACTGACTCAGACTGGTATGTGCTCTTGCTGCTGCTGCTGCTGCTGCTGCTGTGCCGGCCTGGAACCAAGGTCTTTCCTCTCCTGGAACTTCTTCTTTACTTGTTGCTCCCAAACCCAGGACCTTCCCCTGTGTGATTCCATATTTGATAAACTTTATAGAATATTCAGCATTATGTAACATATCAGGTAAGTTTTATGACATGCACATCCTATGCAATGTTCATGTATGACACACACATCCTATGCAGTGTTCATGTATGACACACACAGCCTATGCAATGTTCATGTATGACACACACAGCCTATGCATTGTTCATGTATGTCATACAAACATTTGATTCAAGGTGAAGGCCAGCAGAAGGCTCTCTCTCAGAACCACGGCAAGAAGAGGTGACACTCTGGAACCACCTTCCCCAGCCACAGCCACCACTAAGCATTGCATCCTTTGGGAGCACTATGCAGTGAGGTAGAAGACTTCCAGCTGCCTTGTCATCACCAGCATCTGTCAGGAGCACCTGTACGTGACAGAAGGTACTGTTCCCTCTTCTGCACTAGGAAGATGGCAGGATATGGCAGGGTTCACCAGCAGGGAGCCAGGACTCCCCCAGCTCTGGTTCAGTCCTGGATGGACTCCAGGCTGCTGCGCAAGATAGAAAACTCCTGAGTCGTAGGTTCCGCTCGTCCAGTGGATAGGAAGGAAGGACTCCAGACGTAATTAGAAGTGTTAGGAGTGGAAAGTTCTCAGGAAACACATTATCATTAGCGCTGGCCTCCTGCCTCCCTGGAGACTGGAGCGAGTGCAAGTGTGCTCATTGTGTGAGTTCGCTGTTCACCTTCCAGAGAAATCCTTCACAGATAAAGCAAAACCCAGGGCCGCTTCCCAGTGTGTCCTGCCTTCCTGCCAAGTTTGAAGAGAATCAGAGTGCCCCTCAGCCCCGGAGGACACGGCACCTGGCTGAAGGGGCTCTGATTACCGTCAATTCAGAAACTCCACCTGATGACCAGTGCCTCAGCTACCCCATCTTAGAGCAGAGGCCTCCCCTAAACTCCTCTGGGCCCCAAGATTCTTTTGTCAAAGAAAATCCAGAGTATGACTTCAGGGGCCAGAGCAGGGCTCCACGAAGTCCTCCCTGCTGGGTTAGCCTCAGAAGGCAACTTCCTGTCTGCTGGAACTGTTTCCCTAGCTGTAAAGGGGAGTTGAAGGAGCAACACCTGTCATGGGGATCTACCGCAGTGCAGATATTTCAGGAGGTGAGGTTAGTCAATAGGCCCTCAGCACCCCACAGCCCCCACCTTCCCACATTTGGGGGGGGGTCCCATCAAACCCCAGGTGTTCTCCAAGTTCATGGCTCCTGCTGAGCTCAGGGAGTGGTTTGGGGCAAAGGGCTCTTCCAGGAACCAACCAGAACATCTGGGCAGCCACAGTCTCACCTCTCAGGCCTGGTCTAGAAGTGATGCTTGAGCTCTTTGGAAACATCTGGAAGGCTGGCCTACTGGAGAGATTCCCCCTTCTGGTAGGAGGTCGCTGGCCTACTGGGGAGACTCCCCCTTCCGGTAGGAGGTCGCTGGCCTACTGGGGAGACTCCCCCTTCTGGTAGGAGGTCTCTGGCCTCTGGGGAGACTCCCCCTTCTGGTAGGAGGTCTCTGGCCTACTGGGGAGACTCCCCCTTCTGGTAGGAGTTCGCTGGCCTACTGGGGAGACTCCCCCTTCTGGTTGGAGGTCGCTGGCCTACTGGGGAGACTCCCCCTTCTGGTAGGAGGTCGCTGGCCTACTGGGGAGATTCCCCCTTCTGGTAAGAGGTCACTGGCCTACTGGAGAGATTCCCCCTTCTGGTAGGAGGTAGCTGGCCTACTGGGGAGACTCCCCCTTCTGGTAGGAGGTCGCTGGCCTACTGGGGAGACTCCCCCTTCTGGTAGGAGGTCGCTGGCCTACTGGGGAGACTCCCCCTTCTGGTAAGAGGTAGCTGGCCTACTAGGGAGATTCCCCCTTCTGGTAGGAGGTAGCTGGCATACTGGGGAGATTCCCCCTTCTGGTAGGAGGTCGCTGGCAGGGGTCTGAGAAGGGTAGGAGGTGAGAAGGTGTGCAGGGACTCACAGCCCTCGGATCTTCCCTAACCTCTGCAGGGTCCCTGTTGGTGTAGCAGTGGCAATGGTTGCAGTCAACGGCAGTGGCTGCTGAAGGGTTATTGAGTCTTGACTCTGCATTTTAAACTGCATTCAATGGTTCTCACAAATAACTTGCTTCCTTGTAAGAAAGTATGTCAGATGCTTAGGCCATATTCCTGATGACCAGATGGGGACACCGAGGCATACAACAGTGAAATGACCAGAAGGTGGACACCTGGTGCTGCAGCCCGTCTGTGCCACCTGCAGCATGGGCATTCCTCTTATGGACGGGGACACGGACAGGCGCTGCTTTGCTGAGACCTGAGTGTCTGAAGGGGGCATGCGAACGTACGCTGCATCCATCACTTTGGGGCTGGGTCTACAAGCTAGGTGTCGCACCCACCGAGCCCTGTGCCTCAGTTTCCCCATATGAGGGCAGCGATGCCACCTGGAAGAGCAGCTGGGGAGCTGCCAGGCTCATCCTATGTATGGGTTCAAATTTGGTGGACTTGAGATGGGTCAGAAGGCCTCTGGGTCCCTGTTCCTTAGGCCCAGGGACCTGACACTCACACACTTCTTGATAGGTTAATGAAATGTACAAGGGAATATGTCCATCCAGGCCATCCTTCTCAGGACCAAAACTGATCAGAGGGTGCTGCCTGCTGCCAGCAGACGAACAAAGTATAGGCCTTATTCCTCTGGAAGACTGGGTGAGGGGGGCGATGGAAAGCGGGGTCCACCAAGGTGGAGAGAATTCTTTCCAAGGATCCTGAGCTGACAGGGAGCAAAGGATGGCTTTGACCAATGGGCAGAGGGTAGCAGGGTTAGAGTGGCCTCCCTGTGCCCTTTGCCAGCCCCTGAGGACGTTGGGCAGGGCCCTTGAGAGCATCACGCTCTTGCTCTGGCCCCTCCGGATCCACTGGTGAGAAAATTTGAATGTCACCAGATCTTTCCTCTCCCTCCTCCCCTCCTCCACTCCTCTCCACTTCCTTTTCTCTTCCTCCCACTCACCCCCCACCTTCGTGTGTGTGTGTGTGTGTGTGTGTGTGTGTGTGTGTGCACATGTATATGGAGGCCAAGATCCACCCTCCACCTTTTTTTGAGCCGGTCTCTCACTGGCCTGGATCCCCCAGGGTAAGCTTGACCATCTGGCCAGTGCGTCCGGCCTCCTGGAAGCCGCCGTGCTTAGTTTTTCAGTGGGGATTTTAGGGGTTGAACACAGGTCTTCATGGTCTCAAGGTGAGCACTTTACTGACTGTGCTGTGAGCCCAGCCCCTGCTTTACAGAGGACCAGATGACTTACTACATGAACGCAGAAGTGCTCTCCTTCGGTTCACTTGGAACTCTGGTTCTACAAATACCCGAGGCTGAAAGTCTAGGAAAGGGGCTCAGTCATTGAGCGCTCTCAATATATGGAGAACTCACATAGGAAAAGCCAGGTGCAGTGGCACACACTTAGAATCCCAGAGTGGGAAGGAGAGACAGGAGGGTCCCAGCCATCGCTAACCATCTAGCCTAGTCTACTTGGAAAATTCTAGGCCAGTGAGGGAACCTGTCTCAATAAAAAGGTGGACTGAGTCTGAAGAATGACAGCCAAGGTTGATTCGGCCTCCATATTCACACACATGCATGTACACCCCCCAAGTAACACATTTACTTGCATACACACAAACTCAACACACACACACACACACACACACACACACTCACACTCACACTCACACACGTCTTCATAATTCGGAGGCGTCCAAGGTCTAGGAAGCCTTTCCATCCTGCACTGAAGCACTCTGCATCCAGGTTGCCTGCCATGGCAAAGGCTGCCCTGTGCTAACCTGGGCTCTGCACCTTGCACACCTCACAGCCCTGAGGAGCAGGTGTGGAGTGTGCATTTGTAGTGTGCATTCTCAGCACCGTATCACACCTGTTCGCACTTCCCCAGTGGGGCCACAAGGTACAGGCATTGAACACCACATGGTCTACCTTCTGCTCACAGACCTGTTGAGGGCTGAACGGTATGCCTAGGCTAGCCCACCCCCTGTAGGGGCTCCCTCTGCATCTGTCATCCCTGCTTCAGAATGTTTCTCTTCACTCCCAGGGACACAGGTGTCACTTGTGCCTCTGGGATGGACTCAGCTGCCTTGTCGGTGACAACCCTTGAGTGTTGGTGTCCCTTCTCACAGTGTTGGTAGGGATGGAACAGAAGCTCCTGTGTGACCTCAGCAGGCCTGGGTGGCAACTTCTGGGGTGGCCAGTGTGCGCAGCCTCACTCTGTAGATGTGCGTCTGGGAGAGCTTCTCCTGACAGGTGTGCTCCCTCCCTAGTGCCGCCCCATGTGGCAGCCACTGTGCTGGGCTGCTGGGGGTCTGAGGATTCTAGCTCAGCCCCAGGACAGCAGGAAGTCTTGGAGAGACCTCAGGAAGAGCAGATCTGTTCTCTCGCTTTCCCAGAGCCCAAGGGCTTCCCCTCCTGTTGTTTTTGAACCTGAGCCTGTGTGGATCTGGATGTCGATCAAAGAGGTTGTTATTGTTTTTCCTGAAGTGTTGGGATGGGTCCCATCAGTGGCATTTCAGGTGCTGTGACAGCCCTTTCCCAGCGGCTCCCTCCTTCCCCACAGCCCCAAAGCCCCCAGACCCTCTCTTCAGGCTTGCTTCTTGGAGGCCCCTGAGAGCGGGCAGCAGCTCAGATCTGAAGTTGGACAAACACAAGGTTAACTGTGTTCCTTGCTACTCCTGCAACAGCCACAGGCTGACTCCTGAGTCTCCTTGAGTCTCTGCAACCTCACAGGATGAGGAAGATGGCACAGTCCCTGCCTCATACCTTTGGTAGAAGGTTCTAGAGCACACTTACAGCTTACATCCCTAAACTGTTGCTTCATCACCTCAGAATTTTCCAAGAGTTGAAAGACCATCCTTGTGTATATGCAGACGAGCCCTCAGAGCTGCCAGGGTGAGGGATGGGCTTGGGAGATGCTTTCTGAGCTACCTGTCTTCCCTTTTCCAACTCCTTCCCGGCTTTCAGAATCTACCTCCTTGTGTGACACTGCTGGACGCGGGCAGGCCCACCCAGTGTGACACTGCTGGACGCGGGCAGGCCCACCCAGTGTGACACTGCCGGACGCGGGCAGGCCCACCCAGTGTGACACTGCCGGACGCGGGCAGGCCCACCCAGTGTGACACTGCCGGACGCGGGCAGGCCCACCCAGTGTGACACTGCTGGACGCGGGCAGGCACACTCAGTGTGACACTACCGGACATGGCAGGCACACTCAGTGTGACACTGCTGGACGCGGGCAGGCCCACCCAGTGTGACACTGCCGGACGTGGGCAGGCCCACCCAGTGTGACACTGCCGGACGCGGGCAGGCACACGGGCAGGCACACTCAGTGTGACACTGCTGGACATGGGCAGGCACACTCAGTGTGACACTGCTGGACGCGGGCAGGCACACTCAGTGTGACACTGCTGGACGCGGGCAGGCACACTCAGTGCCCGTTTGCTGCTGTTGTTCAGCAGGCAGCTTGGCTTCGGAGAGTGAAAGGACTGTCGGCCCTCAGATCTTTTCTGTGGAGTCCGTGTGTTCCATGTCTCAGTACTGGTGGGTCTGAGTTACATAACTTCAGAGAGCCAATCAGAGACTCCTACCTGTCCTGTGACTTTTAATGAGCAGCCCCTTGATGCCTGGTGCCTGGTCTGCCTGAGGACTGAGGCCGGGGGCTGGCAACAGGGTTCAGTGGGTCAAGGGGCTGCTGCTGAGCCTGGTGACCTGAGTTTGATACCCAGGACCCACAAGTTGGAAGGGGAGAACTGACTCCTACATGCTGTCCTCAGACCACCACATGCTTGCAAGTGAGGCTGGCTGTGGATACCCTTGGCCCGCCCCAGGAAGGGAATCCAGCTAGGAGGGTGTTTAGAGAATGGAGTTGCTGGCCTAACTGTCTCCCCTGCCCCCAGGGACATTTGACCCAAGCAGGGGCATTTGCTCTGGACTCTGAAGAGTTAAGTCCTTCAGAAAGAATATACCAGAATACCCCCAAGGGGGGCGAATTGCTTAGGAAGGCGGGGGACACAGAAGAGGCTGACCACAAGTGGGGACAGAGGTAGTGACCGAACCCCTTTGAGTCAGGGCTGCTACAGCTGCTACCCATCCTTGGGGCCAGTTGTGAGGGCTCGCGACCAGCCTCGGGAATCTGGGCTGGGAGGCATGGCTGTGAAGGTTCAGATGTGCTGTTGGGGGCTTTGATGGGGCCCTGTGGCCTTTCTCATCTGTCTACAAGTGTAATAAAAAAAAACACATTTATATTTTAAAGCCAGAAGCAGAGTGACTGGGCAGTGGCTCCACGCAGCTGGGATGAGGAACACAAGGGCGCGTTAGGGTGAGTTGCAAGCTTTCGGGGTGAGGGGCTCCTGTGAGAATCTGCTAACTCTAGGCTTTGTCACAGAAATCCTATCCTCACCTGCAATTCTGTACCCAGCTCTGAGGAGTGTGAAGACAAGGAGCAAAGCAGGGAGGCTCCCTAATGTGGAAGAAGCTTCTAGAAATCTAGGCCTTCTTAGATGGGTGCTTGCCTGGACCCTGAGGAATACCAGGGTAGAGCTCCTAGTGAACACCTTTGTTGGGATTCAGAGGCGACGTGAAGATCTTCCCAGCCTCCCAGTAGATAGGTACAGGAAAGACCTGTATCCCATGCACAGATTAAGACTTAGAAAGAGCCAGAACCCAGACACTACGTTCATGGACGTGGTTATCAGCAATGATTGAAAGTCAGATCTCTCCTGTGAGGCTGGGCCTGGGCTGCTGTTGCTACCCTCGTCCATCTGCTCTTCTCCATTTTGGAGCTGTCAACTGCTTTGCTTCAGCGACACAGATTGTCTCATGCATGAACGGTCTGGGATCTAGGTCTGCTATTGATTTTCGAACTGCAAACAAACATGCATTCATTCCCCGGGCCTGCCACACATTACCCACTTAGAATCACATTACAAAAATAGCTTTAAACAGCTTTTCTTGAGATGTTGGATATCTACCCATGGACAGCAAGTTTCCGTCTGGTTGTCTAGCTTGGCTTTAGGGCGTAACTTTTCACACTAATAGTGTACACACCCCTCACTTTGACACAAGGGGAGATGCCAGTGTTTATTTTTGTCTCAAGAAAATGATGGGGGGATAGGGTGGATGAAAAGAATTTTCAGAAAGCCCCTTGCCAAACTCTTGCCACGTCTCTGCAGGCCCTGACCTTGGCCCCTGAATGCCTTTGGTTTGAGGGAAGAGTCCTTCTCCACCCCTATGGAGCCGCCCTGGGGCCTGGGGCCCTGCCTGCTGGACAGGAAGTGCTGCTAGGAGACCTCAGCTCCTTTCACCTCTGACTGTCCAGTACCGTCTTACAAAGTGCTTACCAGATGCCTGTGTCTGAGTGCCATCCAAAGCCATGCTGCCTCCGGTTACTCGTAAGGCCGCCCAGGGAGTCTGACCACAGCTAAGGCTAGGAAGCACTTCCCTGAGCTCTGGGTACTGCAGAAGTCCTCTCACACGGAGAGACAGGAAGTTCAGTCAATGGAAGGGAACACCCGAGGGGTGGTGTACCCCACTTCTGGGGATCACCAAAGATTTCCATCTGTGCTGGGCTGACCCTGGGGGATGGAGAACTCATTTTTCTTGCTGGTCCAGATGCTTTGGCCTCCCATTTTGTCCTCCATGTGGCTCTCACATGCCAGGTCTGCTGTCCACTTCCCTCAGCATCTTCCCCATGGTCCAGGGAAGAGTGCTTGTGTTCTCTCAAGGCTCCAAGAACTGGCTTCTGTGGAGCGGCTGTAACAACGTGGCCGGTCAGCAGCCTGGAAGCCCACCACCAGGCAAATCCCTGCCTGCTTGCCTGGTGTGGGACCTTGGGCATGTTCGTGACCCCCTCTGGACCTGAACATTCTGAATGGAGAAGAGAGATGTCTGGAGAGGCCACGTCAGGGGTGGTCACACCATTTAGACGATGACACATGTGCATATCTGGCAAGGTCAGGGATCCTGGACACTCGTCGCAGCCCATCTGTTCCTCACTAGCCATGTGTCTCTAGAATATAAATTCCTCTAGAGCAAGAACTGGCTCTTTCTTGTTCACTGAGCTCACCCAGGCATCAATTATAGCTTGATGGGTGAGTGAGTAGTGAATGGACTTTGCTGTTGAAAAAGGCTTGCATCTGTCCCGCTTGCACTTGTCTTAGGGTGGGTCCTGTGGTTCTTGGCCACGGATAGCGTAGGATCTTTACTCTGCCCCTGTGATCCTCTTGAGTTTGGTGCTGCCTCCGAGCTGACCAGGCTGCTTGAGTCCATACTGAGGCTTCAAGCTGATGCTGCCTCTGTGTATACTTGGGGCTGTCTTTACTGTACACCAACCAGCCTGTTCCAGTGTCCTTCATCCTTTTTGACTTGAAATTTATATAACATGACACTAACCTCTTTAACAATGTATTATTTTCCTGATTTCATCAAACCATTCCTTTGTACTTTATTAGTTTGCTATGTCCTAGGACAGTTGTTTTGGTTTTCTGTCATGCTTTGCTGTCTGCACCTTTGAAAAAGTGGAGACTTAGCCCACAGACTGGCTTTTTTCAAAGATTTTATTTTTGATTGTGTCTATGTGTCTCTCTGCATGTGGGTTTAATGTACAGAAGTTTAGTACCTGAAGGGGCCACAAGAGAATGTGGGATCCACCTGGAGCTTGAATTACATGTTGTTGTGAGCTACGCCTTATGGGTGCTGGAGCTGAACTCAGGTTCTCTGCAAGAGACATATGTGCTTTGAACTGAGCCATTGCTGTAGCCCTATAGACTGGTTTGTGATTAAGAATCAGTTCAACTTTAAATTTTTTTGCGGGGGGGGGCGTATTTTTGAGACAAGATCTCCCTGTAGCCCCAGCTGGCCTGGAACTCACTCTGTAGACCAGGCTGGCCTTGAACTCACAGAGATCCACTTCCATCTGCCTCCTGGGATTAAAGGCATGTGCCACAATGCCCGGCTCAACTTTAAATTTTAAAGGGCATTAGTTAGTAGCCTCTTGTGTTGTGCAACCACCATCTCTGTCTAGTTACAAGTCAGCCCAGAATGAAAAACTGCACTCAGCAGTTAAAGTTACCTGCTGCTATCGCAGGGGATATAGGTTCCGTTCCCAGAACCCAAATGGCTGTTAACAATCATCCATAACTCCAGTTCCAGGGGTTCTAGTGCTCTCTTCTGACCTCTGCAGGAATTGCACACACACAGTACACTTACAAACATACAAGCAATACACTCATACACATAAAATAAAGATTAAAAAATTAAAAAGTACATAATCACTAGAATCTCTTTTTTTTCTGTTCTCCTCTGGAAACTGCCAAGCTATCTTTCTGTCCCAGAAGATTCACCTATTCTCCACATTTCACATGAGTAGTATCATGTAACATGTGACGTTAGTCTCTGCTCTCTTAGTGCAACACAACCATCGCAGTGTGGCATGCCACAGCTTCATTTCTTTTTTTTTTTAATTTTTTTTTATTAATTTTATTTATTTCTGTATGTGTATGAATGTACTGTCTGCATGCAAGTCTGTGCGACCCGTGTCGTGCAACGCCGCGGAGTTCAGAAGAGGGTCTCGGATTCCCCTGGAACTGGAGTTCTCCTGGAATTGGAGTTTCAGACGGTTCTCAGCCGCCATGTGGGTGCTGGGGATAGAACCCGGGTCCTCTGTAAGAGCGGCGCTCTTAACCGCTAGGCTATCTCTCCAGCCCAGCAGTCAGCGCTCTTAACCGCTAGGCCATCTCTCCAGCCCCAAGCTTCATTTCTTTATATCAGATTTTATTTCTTTGCATATGCCATGACGTACATGTGTCCCCAGTGGACACCGGGCAGGAGCCAGCGCTCTCCTTCCACTCACTGTGTCCCGGGGGTGGAACTCAAGACATCAGGCTTGGTGGCAAGTGTCTCTGTCTGCTGAGCCGTCTCACCAGCCCCATTTCTTTCCATGACTGAGTAATATTCCTCAGTGTAGATAGTTTGTTCAGCTGATGAAAGATGTCTGAGTTGTTTCTGCCTTTGGTCAGTTATAAGAGTGGGTGTGTGTCTTGTGACCACTTATTTTGATTCCTTTGGGAGTGGAACTGTCAGGTCATACCCAACTCTGGGAGTCACGTTTTGAGGAAGTGCCCAAAGCCTTGCTCAACAGCTGCTCGCACCACTCCTGCAGCTCAGCTTGACCTCGGCTTCCCCAATGCTGTCCTCCCCTCCCTTTGACCTCAGCTCCCCTCCCCCTCCTTGGACCTCCCCTCCCCTCCCCCTGACCACCTCTCTTCACCCCTCAATGTCTCCTCTCCTCATGACTGGCCTGAGCCTGCTCTTATTGGTGCATCAGGAATGGACACACAGGCTCCAGTTGCCCTGGGAGGATCCTGGTCCAGCCACTTTTAAGCTGAATAACAGAGGAGAAATTTAATTGGCCATTCTGAGCCCCAATATTCACCTGTTAAATGGGGCAAGCTTAGTGCCCCCTTGGTGGTGCCCTGGGGACTGAATGGTGGGTTACATGGAGGCACCCAGAGTGGTGCCTGGCACAGGAGGAGAGCACTCGCCAGGCGTGGAAAGGAGACTATGTGCTGCCACTTTTAACTGGACTCCAGCAAGAGCACTGGATTGCATGTGTCCCCACAACCAGGGACCTTTTAGGCTAGGTGGCAAGAAAAGACTCACCTAGAGGGTTTCGGTTCATATCTGCTAGCTCAGAAGGTGACACAAAACATGATACTTGAGAACAAAGCTGAATGCAGCAGAGTGAACCTGAGCTATGGGACAAAGCTGTACTCCACAGATTGTGTGTGTGTGTATGTGTGCATGTGTGTGTGTATGTGTGTATATGTGTGTAATGTGTGTATGTGTGTGTGTATGTGTGTATATGTGTGTAATGTGTGTATGTGTGTGTATATGTGTGTAATGTGTGTATGTGTGTGTGCCTGCATATATGTGTATGTGTGTGTCTGTATGCATGTATGCATGTGTAATGTGTTTGTTTGTGTATGTGTGCATGTGTGTGTGTATGTGTGTATATGTGTGTAATGTGTATATGTGTGTGTGTGCCTGCATATATGTGTATGTGTGTGTCTGTATGCATGTATGCATGTGTAATGTGTTTATGTATGTGTGCATGTGTGTGTATGTGTGTATATGTGTGTAATGTGTGTATGTGTGTGTGTGCCTGCATATATGTGTATGTGTGTGTCTGTATGCATGTATGCATGTGTGTATGTGTGTGTGCTTATGTGTATATGTGTACACACTCATATGCATATGGAGGCCAGAGGTCCACACTGGGTGTCTTTCTCAATTGCTCTCAACTTTATTTTTGGAGACAGGGTCTCTCACTGAACCTGGGACTCCGGGGCTCTCTATCTCATCCAGCTGTCTGGACAGCAAGCCCAGGGAGCCTCGTGTCTCTACCTCCCCAGCGCTGGGAACAGGCAGGCATTGCTACACCTGGCTTGTTCCGTGGCTGCTGGGGATCCAAACTCAGGTCTTCAGCTTAGGTACAGAGCACTTCACCACTGAGCCATCTGCATGGCCCAACACTCCATTCATTGCTGTCAGGGAAGTAGAAACAACACAGTATTAGTGCTGGGCCATGATGCGTCTTCAGTCCTGGACCCTCCCAATACCCCCTGTAGTAGAGCTATCATGCCATTTGGCAGATGAGTAAACTGAGTCTCTGAGAGGCGGGGCCTCCTGACAAATGGCACTTTCAGGTTCACACTCCACTTACCTGGCTCCAGAAACCAGTCCTTTCTGCATTCTTCTTTAGACATCTTTCCAGTCCTCAGGGAGCCCCCATCTTTTCTTGATCTGAAGGACCCCCTCTTTTTGACAGTGAACACCACTGAACTAGGAACGTTCTGGAGCTAGGGGGCGACGTGGGCTGTCTGAGGGGCTTTGGATGGAGGTGGAACTCTGTTTGCTCTGTTGTGTTTCCATCCGCTCTGGATGGAAAAACAAACCTTGTTGTTGCGACTATTTCAAAGGGGCCCGCCAGGCCACAAGGTGCCCACTGGAATGCCACGCCAGGAACACTGCGTTATTTCAGATGGACTGACTTCCATCAGCTTTGACCTCGGTTATTTATGAAAAATATCTGTCTCTAAATATGGTGCTTTGAAGGCATAAGCGATAAGCAACTGCGTGTCCCCAGGTGTGACAAGATCTCTTTCACTTGGACCCTGGCTCGCTGGATGGGCGGCTATTCCTGGCGCAAGGACTTGTGTTCGGGAATTAGTGAAATCGGAGACTTCCGTCTCCAGAGCTGGGGTGGGGAAGTACTGGGGCAGTGAGAAGCCTCTGTGTGCTTTAGCTCAAGCAGAGCCAAGCTCAACCCTTGACAGGGTGCTCAAGGTCAGCACCCTGTCAAGAAGTGGGTGAGCGTGGTGTGCTGGGTCTGGTGCTGTCGGTGCCAGGGGTCTGCTCTCTGCCTCTGTATTGTGGGTGAGGAAGTGGCCAGGTGCTCCTGACCCCACCTGATCTGCATTCTAGAACTTTCCTAGGAGCATGGAAGAGTCCCAGAGGCCACACTCCACTTTTCTGGCATTACCAATTCCTTGACCTGAGACGCATGGATCTTTCCAGATAATCTGTAGCTGGTTTGCAGACATCCATTCCCACAGCTCCAGCTGCGGCCTTCCATCCTGATTATAACAATGGCAGCCTGGCTGGTCCACACTATTCCAGCCACGCCCAGGTCTCCACATGTGCTGGGGCCTCTCAGCCCTGCGGCTGAGGGCTCCTAGATGCTGGCACCATGCCTGTCCTAGCAAGGAGCCCTGGGTGCTTGTGAGTGATGATGTCTGCTGTTCCACTGTGTCCCTTGAGCACCCCACAGATTGTGCTGCTCTGGGGAGGGGGGATCAGAGGAGGGAGACCTGTGCCTGACCTCAGCTGAGTCCTCCACACACACCCTCCCCATTTGCTCCACAGGCCCGCTCTGTCCCTCAGACACAGTCATTCGTCACTTGCTTGTGTCTTCAAGAGCATCCGTGGGCCCTTGAGTGTGCCCCACCTGGGTCCTGTGTGAGGAGCCTGCCGGTTCCTGGCCTGCTGCAGGGTGTGGCTCCACTGGGATAGCTCCAGGCTGTTTTTCCGCCATTGTGTATGGCCGGGGCCCTGTGTCAAGCCCTGGACTTACAACAGTCCAGAGTGGAAAAGGGCCAGGCGTCCATCCCCAGGCTTGGTAGGTCATCCTCTGTTCTTACCCTGGAATATTAGCTATAGAAAGGATAATAAAGCTCCTTATGCATGCTGCCACATGAGTGAACTCCCAACACATGATCCATGAACGGCCAGACCCAGAAGTCTGTGTCATAAGAGTTTATTCCAAACGCCATGAGCAGGCGGGTCTGTGGTGACAGAGAACTCACGGCTGCAGGGCTGTGTTTCTTTGCAGAGGTGGAAATCTCTAACTGGTCTTTCTAAACTTGGCGACGGCTATAGGACTGCGATGAAAAAAGTTGAAAACACTTGGACTACACCTAGAAAGGGAGTTGAGTGGCGGCAAGTGGCTTGTCAAGAAACTGCCTGAAATGGGGAGGGGAGGGAGGCCCGACAGGAAGTCCCTCTGTTCCCTGTGACTTCCTGAGATTTCCGCCTTCACAGCCTGCCTGCTCTGACCTCTGAGGCCTAGATCCTTGGTGTGGAGCTGGGGCACCCTGGTGCCAGGAGAGGCTGACGCACCTCGGATTTGACTGGACATTGGTGCTGGCTTGTCTTGCTCACTGTCCAGGGGGATGGGCGGGCTGAGGCAGTTACCTTGCCCCGTCTGGGGTAGCTAGGAGTGCATTCCTCCCCTTCCTATGTCTGCTCAGAGACACCCCTCAGTGCAGCACCCCTGCATTTCCTTACTCCTCACTTTAGAAGTAGTCTGATAGTCTGTGACACAAATCGGCTGTGACAGAAACCAGAATGTCCTGGAGCCCCCCATACCCAACCTCCACTTCTTGCTGACACTCAACCTATGAAGTCTCCCTGCCCTGCCCCACACATCTGAGCTGGAAGCAACTTCTTTGTAACTTCCTTTTTCCCAGACAGAGAGTGGGTCTGACCCGATGACCAGGAGAGCGGGTAAGAGCCCATCCACCTCCCATCCACCTCCCATCCACCTCCCATCCACCTCCCATCCACCTCCCAGCCACCTCCCAGCCACCTCCCAGCCACCTCCCAGCCACCTCCCAGCCACCTCCCATCCACCTCCCAGCCACCTCCCAGCCACCTCCCAGCCACCTCCCATCCACCTCCCATCCACCTCCCATCCACCTCCCAGCCAGAGCACTGGGCTCTGGGATCCTGGCTCCACAGGCCCAGCCTCATGGCCCCAGCTGCTCAAGACCTAGCTCAGGGGGCTTGGATGAAAGTGTTCAAGAGCTTGAGGTGGGGACTTTGGGAGCTGCTCGCAGGGACTTCTTAGCACAGTGGTTGACTCCCAAGACAACCTGTGCCTTGAATATTTGCATCTTTGAAGGACGGGCATTTTCATAGCTGATTCTCTTCTTTATAAAACACACCAAGTGTCTCTAAAGAATGATCACAGCATACCCACCATTCAGAGATTTGCATTCTTTTATTTATTTATTTACTTATTTATTTTTTAAAAGTGCTTTGTAGCCCAAGCTGGCCTCGAACTCCAGATCCTCCTGCCTCTGCCTCTTCAGCATATCCTACCAGTGTGTGCCACCACAACTGGCTGCATTCTTATTTTTAATTAATTATATTCATTTTTATTTTATGTATGAGTATCTCATCTGCATGTATGCAAGAGCACATGTGTTCAGAGGTCAGAAGAGCCCATTAGACCACCTGTGATTGGAGTTACGGACAGTTGATAGCTGCCATTGTAAAGAGGGACCAGTTACAAGGGAACAAGTTATATTTCGTGAAAATACACGGGAAACAGCCCCCATCCTCAGATTCCAGTAGAAACCACAGAATGTCTGTATAGCTAACACGGAAGGACCAAAGGTTGTTGGTTGAAAATAACAGGGAAAGACTGAAGGTTAAACATGTTTGCTCTTCCGCCAGGATGTGCTCAGTGAGTAAAATCTCCGCCCCCCCCCCATGGTGCCGCCAAAGCCGCCAGGTGGCCCCAACCTATCAGTCTAAAAATCATGCTTCCGGGCTGGAGAGATGGCCTAGTGGTTTAGAGTGCCTCTTACAGAGGACCCGGGTTCGATCCCCAGCACCCACATGGTGGCCGAGAACCGTCTGAAACTCCAATTCCAGGAGAACTCCAGTTCCAGGGGAATCCAACACCCTCTTCTGACCTCCGAGGCATTGCACGACACGGGTGCACAAACTTGCATGCAGACAATACGTTCATACAAATACAGAAATAAATAACATTTTAAAAAAATTTAAAAAATTAAAAATCATGCTTCCTCAGTCCCTATGAATCAATAACAAAATGCCAAAGCTGGAAAATTCCCCATTTGCAGTTTTTCCTTTAAAGACCCCTCCCCCCAGCTTCAGCACCGCTTCTCCCAGCCCGCTGTCAGGACGGTGGCTGTCCAAGCTCAGCTTGAATTAAAGAGTCTGCATTTACAGCGGAGCCGCATGTCCTGGTGGTCTTTTGGGGGTCCCAGTGATCTGGGCAGAACACTATGTGTTTCCTGGGAACAGAACCCGGGTCCTCTGGAAGAGCAGCCAGTGCTCTTAACCACAGAGTCATCTCCCCAACCCCTACACTCTTATTTTCTAGGTAAATATTTTATTAATGTATTAGAAACTCCACCAAGCACAGAGGCTCTAAGCAGCCTCCATCCACATCACCAGCACTCAGCCTAAAGAGAGAAAAACGACCACTGTCCCCCATAAGCTCCAGGTCCTCTGTCCGCCCTGGGTCCAGGCTGACTGCTCCTGGATCTCTACCCATGGGGATGGCCCTGTGGAGAGAAACGTGACCACAGTCCACAGTGATGGACAGCAGTCCTCTGAGCTGCCCCTGCCCCATCCCATGGAGACAGCCTCCCCGCTTCTGCATGGATGTGCACTGTGCTCACTCCAAACGCTCTTCCCACTGAGCAGTGCGACCATCCCCACTCCACATTCTGACCTGCTGTGTTCCAGGTCGAGTGTCGTTGCGGAGCACACAGCTGTCGACATCCTCACAGGTGCCTTCTCACCAGCTCAGGGGAGCACACAGCTGTCGACATCCTCACAGGTGCCTTCTCACCAGCCCAGTGGCGTTCCTGTTGGTCCATGTCCTGGTTGAGCACTGCTGTCTGGGACATGGCACCTGCTGTTCCTGAGTTGCCACAGCCCTCTTCAAGGTGGTGGAGCCTATCGGTGCCCACCAACGACATTGCAGACCCTGTTGTGCAGCCTCAAACCTGCTTGGTGCATGTTCCTTGTTGCAGCCAATCTAAGGGGTTGGTGTGCTCATGTGACATGGCATTAATTGACATTTTTCTGATTACCAGTATGGTGGTCTACTGATTCATGTTCTGCCCCGTTTATTTGAATCACGGACACCCAGCTGAGGCTGTCGCCCACCCACATGTCCCCCTTTCTCTTAGCCTGTCTTCCCTGCATAGATAGAGGTGACTTCTTTTCAGAGTTAGGAGCTGTCATCTGTGTGTGTTTTCACAATATTACAGTACTTATGGGCAGGCACTTGTCTCTAATGTTAAATGTCTCCCACAGCTTGGTCTCTAAGGCAAAGCTATTTCAGGGAGGTAGAAGAACCTGTGAAAGGCAGGGTCTAGGTGAGGCCTCCAACTCATTGGAGATAAGTCCACGGAGGAGCTGTGGGATCACCTCTACCCCTGCCTCTTCCTCCCTCTGTTGGGCCTCCTGGCTGTGGGGTTGGTGGTTAGCTCCCATGCGAATCTGCAGAGACGTGATTCCTCCTCATGGGCCAGAAGCCACAGGGCCAGGTGGTCATCGACTGAAAACCGAAAAAGCGCATTTTTCTTCTCTTTATAAGCTGTTTCAGACAATTTGATACAGTAATGGCTGGCTGACACAGTTATGTTACCTGTGAAACATAACTCACCTCCCCAAGGACCTGCTTCCAAATGGGATCGTCAGGTCTGGCGTCTGGGACAACAGCATATGAATTGTGGAACACAACTCAATGCTTGGCAGGGTGGGAGGGGGACAGACGGGGCTGTCATATCAGTGGAAGATGCTTGGAGGGCCGGGCAGCCTGATGGGTTGGATGCAAGTGTGTTCTCTGGTCACCCCAAGGCAGGACACCAGGGAGGGTGTCTCTGGGCACACTTGGTGTTGGGTGAGGTGGTTACACGGATGTGGTGTCTGTCCTTGAGCTCAGTACTCCAACTGTGGATTGTAGTGCGGGCAGAAGGGGGAGCCAGCCACCCTATCAGCCCTCAGGCTCTGGCCCTGCAGTGTGGTGAAATCTGGTGTCACCTCATCAGGTGGGAAAGAGACCAAGTGGCAGTCTACCTGTTGGGCCTGCTGCCTGGTGGCTGCCTTGTGCCTCCCTTCTTCAGGCTTGTGTCATGGAGGCTGAAGTGGAGGTGCCTCAGGCCCCACCAGCTGGGGTGCTTTGGGCTCTGCATCTGCAGCTTGTGGCTGGCTAGGCCCCTGCCTTGGAGAGCCATCCATCTCAAACCTCGAGGCTGTCTAGACTTGTTATCAGGCCCCTAATTCCTGAGAGCTGAGCGGGCAGCGGGCTGTTGAGATAGCCGGAGGGTGAAGTCACTGCGTAAATCTGAGGCAGGAAGTCCACTGGGGCCCATGGATGAGTGTGGGCCAGTGCCCGAGAGGGCGATAACGCGTCTAGACTCAGCTGGCCATTTCCTCCCCTTCCTGCTGGCCCCCCGCCCCCTGCCCCTCAGAAGCCCCCTCGGGAAGCTTCAATCTGTTCTCTGAGGGGGTGGGCAGTGACTCCTGGCCTTGACTGGGCGTGGGTCCTTTTCTAAGTCCCAGAGGCCTTTCTGGAATGGTCACACTGGCCTCTGTCACTGTCATTATGGAGAGTTCAGTGGGCTAAGGGAAAAGTGACGTCTTCTCCCGCCCATAGCCAAAGGTCACGGGAAGGTCAGTGGTGGGACTGGGAGACCCGAGTTGATGTCAAACAGACCCAGATGTTTCCACAGGTCCTGGGGGAAAAAGCTGGAGCAAGCCAGCCTTATCTGGGACTCCCCTGGGCTTGTGGGACTCTGCATAACCCTGAGTTTCTGGAAAGAGTGGCTAATTTCATTGGCCTATGGGCAAGCTGGCTGATCTGGAATCTTGGAGCTAGGGTTGGCGAAGGGGTCAAAAGGTCATTGAATCCAGTCTCCTGCCTCCAGGCAGAAGCCCCACAGCACACAGGGGTCATGTGTAACCCTGCATGGTAGAAATCAAAAGAGAGGACTGGCCTGTGCCTCATGTCCAGTGGCCACACGCAATATTCAGTCTTAATTTTTTTAATTTTACTTTGTATGTGTATGAATGTACTGTCTGCATGTAGGTTTGTGCACCCTTATGCAATGCCGCAGAGGTCAGAAGAGGGTCTCGATTCCCCTGGTACTGGAGTTCTCCTGGAATTGGAGTTATAGACAGTTCTTAGCCGCCATGTGGGTGCTGGGGATCATACCCAGGTCCTCTGCAAGAGCAGTCGGCACTCTTAACCGCTAGGCTATCTCTCCAGCCCCCAATATTCAGTCTTAACTATAAACCTGGGCTGGTGAGATGGCTCAGTAGCAGAGTGCCCAATTTGTAATCCCAGGGCCACCTGGGCCCTAGGCCAGTGAGAAGTGCTTTCTCAAATAAAAAAGGATAATGGATAATGGCCCTTAATGGATGGCACCTCGTCCACATGCATGTAAACATACAGGTAAACCCCATGTGCATGTGGCACATGCACGCACACACACACACTTTTAAAAGTCCTAATAACCCATGGTACAGCCTTTTGTAAATATTCCAACCTGAGATTTGGGGAGAAATGTCTTCCACAAAAGCCTCAGTTTTGAAGGTCTGGGCTGGAACGGGAAGCAGTGGGGCTGGCTCAGTGCTCTGGATCACCCTCCAAACTCTGCTGTTGAAAATGACACGGGCTGTGTCTTGAAGCCTGTGCACCTGCTCTGTCACACAGGTGCAGGGACCATCCAAGGTGACAGAGCTGACAGAGTAGGGACGCCAGTTCACCCCTCCAGACACCAAGCTCCCCCTGGGTTTTCCTGCCTCTCCTCCAGAGCCTTGCCTTTCTGAATCCAGTCAAGACTGCTGCACACCTGCGGTGCCTCCACAGACACGGGTGGCACATAACAGGCAGGCAGCAGAGCCAGCGGCCGGGGGGAGGGCTGCAGGGACCAAAGGAGTCTGAGGTTCTTTCAGCAGTAAGCAGGGCTTTGAGGGATTGGACTCCAGGAAAGGGACCAGACTCACAAGTGACTGGAAGTCCTATCTGATGTCAGCAAGAAATATTGCTTGTCACTCGAGTCCATGGGAAAAGTCATGTGGGCTTGTGGATTGGGGACAGTTAGATAGCCGGATGATAAAATTTGCAAGGGGATAACATACAGCCATGAAAAAGAACAGAGTGCTCTACAGCCAGCACAGAGTAATTCTCAAAACAGAGCAATGATATATGGTACAAAACCGCACATCCTACATAGGACATGCACATCCTGCACATGTGTACACATGTACATATATGTGTGCACAGGCATATACACTTTTGTCGACTTGCATATGTATAAGAATATCTTAAAAAAAAAAAAAGAATATCTTACACCTTAAGATCTGTCAAATGGAGGTGCCTCAGGAGGGTGGGAGGGAGCAAATGTGTGCTAACTACCTCTTCTGTATCTTGAATTCTCAGCCATGCGAACCTGGAAAAGGAGACAGCCTACCTGACCATCAAGCTTTCCTACCCTGCAAGAACAGACCCCCAATCCTGTTCTCACACCTTTCCCAGGGGTCCCAGAGGAAGCTGGCAGCCTATGTGCAGACAGCAAGTGTCCAGTCCTGAGGGTGCATGCCTGTCATGGAGGGGTGGCTCAGCCACAGGCCACAGTGCCCGTTCAGTGAGGCTGTACCACAGAATCCAACCCCCAAGCAGAAATCGGGTAGTCTTGGCTCCCAGTGCCCAAAGCAGAGCAATGCCTGGTTGGTTAGCAAGACAGTGGTGGGAGACCTGGATGAGTGTGTGCATGTACGGAGTGGACATCAGGACCTCAGCCCCTCCATGGCCCCCGTGGCTTGGATCTCTGACTGGTGCAGTGGGAGGGATGGGGTTATCTGTAGCGGGCAGGGGGCATACTGGACGCTTAGGTCTGCACATCTGCTGAAGTCATTAAGCTCCTCACTCTTCCCAGCAAGGGTTGGCGCCTCTTTAGCACCCAGCTCAGGTTTCTGACCTCTGAGAGGCCAGTGTCTGTGCAGATGGGGGCTGAAAGGCCTTTTCCCAATTTCAACGGGATGGGCGGTGGCGAGAGGAACAGCCAAGACAAATGACCAAGGGCCATCCTGCTCGGAGGGAGATCTGAGGCTGCCCAATGTGGGGTGCTGCCCAGATGGCGCACAGGTGGGAGAAGACATTTGTTCTTGACGCCGAGGGTCCTGGTGATGCCAACAAATGGTAGTGTATGTGTCCCGTGGGAGCTCAGGAGCAAAATTTAAAGCCAGGGAGGGGTCAGGACATTTCCAGGTCTCAGTTCCCATCCCTGGCCTGGCTCTTGTCTGCAGGTGAATCTAGGTGTGATGTCTGCTGGGTCCCAGACACCCTGAGCCCTGGAGGACCCCCTTCCTCAGGCCCAGCGTCACCCTCTGCAGGATCTCCTGGGAGATTTATGCTGCTTAACCTATGCAGACGGGTCTTGTGATTGCAGTTCCTTCTCTCTCATTAATCCGGCTGGGTACTCCTTCTTTATGACCAGCCTGGAGCCGCCCTCTGCCTGCTTGAGTCTCAGCAGTGTGAGGAAATGAGAACTGGGCCCTGCCTTTATCTGTGCTGAGTCCTCAGCCTGCCTAAGAGCTGCAGGGCTGCACCTGCCCAGACCCTCCACCAAGGGCCTGAGGCATAGTAACCCAGGGCAGAGGCACTGGCTGCCAGAGATGGACACATGCTCGTGTCCTGCTGGCCCACAGTGGTCAGTGTCTTCTCTTTCTTGGTGTTTATTGAGATTTTATAAATAGCCAACACTGAGCCACACATCAACTTCTGTGCCTCGAGGATCTGTCTCAAAGTCCTTCCAGGGACACATAGCTTGTTGCTGTTTTACACAAGGAATTGTGGTAGGAAGTCCAGAAGGATCTGGGCCCCACAATCAGCCAGTGCTGTCCTGGGGATGGAACCTCCAGCTTCATGGGTGCTCGGTGAGCTCTCTATTCATGAAGCCACATCCCAGGAACCGATGCTGTCACTCTCAGCATGTCACCCATCTACAGGCGTGTGTGCGTCACAGGATTTTTTTTAGTGTGGCCACTTATCACAGAAATAGCTAGTGTCTATGAGAAATAATCGCACCAGCTTGTGTTTGCACGTGCATTCGGATCACACAGCATCAATCAGAAATGCAAATCTGGGGGAGACTATTTGAGTGACTACAGACAGATCTTGTTCATTCTTCTAAATGTTTTTTACATTCTTCATCTGAATAGCCGTGGAAGCCTGTCACCATGCATAGAGGTTTCCACAAGGCCATGGACACTTGTTGGTGAGCACACAGGTCCCTGTGAGGCCGTGGAAGCTTGTTGGTGTGCACACAGGTTCCTGTGGGGCTGTGGACACCTCTCTCCATCCTGGGATTTGGAGAGATGGAAGCTCATGGCTCAGCTGCGGGTGAGGAAGAGTGCAGAGGCTGGAACAAATGCATCGTGCTCAAAAGAATTAAAGTCTGAGTCCTCTGGGCTAGGAAGGCAAGTAACCAAGGCAAAGCCAATCAGCCAGTAACCACCAGGTGACTGACTACATGTCCAAGTCAGAGCCAACGCCCCGTGTGGAAAAGAGTGTATGCTATAGATCCTGAGGGCCGAGCAAGTGAGATCCAGGTCAGTTGATGAGCATGGGCTGAAAGAGAGGAGCCAGGAGCACCTAGGGCCCAGGTAGCAGGGGAGCTAGGGCTGGCTGAGAGAGAGGAGGGGCAGGAGGTATATGCATGCCGAGGCACGTGTGGAGGCCCAAGGACAACAGGTGGAAGTCCGTGGTATGTCTTTCCACCTTGTGGGTCCCGGGGATTGAACTGGAGTTGTCAGGTTACAAACAGCAGGTGCCTTTACTAGTTGAGCCATCGTGCTGTCCCCTGGCTTTACTCTTAAAAGAAAATATTTATTAATATTCTTATTTATTTATTTATTTATTTGGTATTTTGAGACAGGGTCTCTCTTTAGTCCCAGCTGTCCTGGAGCTCACTCTGTAGACCAGGCTAGCCTTGAACTCACAGAGATCTGCCTGCCTCTGCCTCCCCAACTGCTGGGATTAAGGTGTGTGCCACCACGCCTGGCTATTAATAATCTTATATTTTGAAATCAGGTCTCAGTAAGTTGCCTAGACTGGCCTCAAACTCTTGATTCTCCTGAGCACTGGGCTCCGAGTTTGCTCCTCGCTTGTCGGGAACACAGAAGAACAATGACCTGGAGGTTGCACAGGTGGTAGATAGTGACCTGGGGCACACCAGGCTGTGACAATCTCTACTGTGTGGCTTGTTGTGGGCACCTGGACAAGGACTCCCCGCAGCAGGTTCTGAGCCCCAGAGCTTTGGCTAGTGGAACAGCCCACGGGAGCAGGAGACAAACCAGACTCTTCTGCCACCAGTGAGAGAAGATCCAGAAGGTCAGACGCCCCTGCTCGGGTTTGTTTTTATGTCGGAGACTCTCAGCCTTTTCCTATTCCAAAATGCCTTCCCAGGTGACAGACAGGCAGACCCACAGCCAGGCACAAGGGTGTGCCGTCCACTCAGCGGCCACACACCTCTCAGGAGGTTCTGGCCAGGCCAAACTGACTGGAGTCCATGTTTTCTTGGTGTGGAAAGCCTGCCACCCACCCTCTGCCGAATCAGGCCTGTGGACGCTAGCTGCCCCTCCTGCCGTCTTCGGGTGGCAAGCTGGCCGGCTCCCTGTCTGACCCGTGATGACTGAGCGCTTGCTCCTTCCCAGGTTTCTCCTCTCATGTCCTCACTTGCTCTTCCTTTTAAACACCAGAAGACCCGACCACCCTGACTTCCTCCTGCGGCCACTGGGTTTTCTGTGGACAAATCCCCAGGGTCATTCCCTGCTCACCTCCCACCCTCCACTTCTTACCCTCCAGTCCCCTGGGAGTTTGTGTATTATCCTTTATTTCAATGGTGTATCACAGACTTCTTGCCAGCGAGATGGCACCGTGTGGCAGATACCTGGCACCCACCACAGTGGCCAAGCAGCTCATCAGCACCCCCTCTGGCCAGGTGATTGTACCGACAGGTACACAGGGCTGTGTGGGCTGAATCAGAGGCTGATGCCAGTTGACAGACCCTTCCTTCTCCAGCCACCCTTTTCTGTGACAGGCTTCAGGCTCCAGAAGCCCCACTTAGCCAGCACTTACTAAGCTCTTACTATTTAACAGCCATCTGGGAGGGTCTAAAGATGGGGTGAAGCTGGTTGCCCCTCTGCACAGATGAAAGGGCTGGGATCCTCTTTGCAAGCTGTGTTTCTATCCAGGAACTGGGGAGCCCGGTGGGGTCAGGGTGCAGTGTAAGGTTCCCTGTCCTCACTGACCCCCCTTTGCCTTCCAACCGATCCATCAGTCCGCGGCTCACCTGTGAAACCCAAGGCTGAGAAGCTCTCTGCTATTCTGTTACAAAAATCAAGATTTATTGGAACATGACAGGCCTGGAGGGTTTTATGACTTACACGGCGCCAATTCCTCCCGTTAACCTACTTGTCCCCGTGGGGCGGGAGCACTTTACAACTGCCAACACCCCTCCATCTGCTCAGGAGCTTGTGGCAGTCTGAGAGTGGGGACAAAATGTCCAGCCCTGTCCAGGGCCCCGAGGTGGGATTATCGCCTCAACATTGAGGAGTGTGGGCTGCTCCCCTGGAGGGAGACCCTGGGCTCACCCTGCCATGTAGCACCGGTGGGAATGAAATTCAAGCAGCTCTCACAGTCCGTGAATTATCTGTCTCGCAGCCTCCCTCCTCCCAGCTCTTTCATCTGCACGGTGGAAGGCACGTCAGGGTGTAAATGGAGGTTTTTCTCCTCATGAAACGTTCTTTTGACATCTCTACAAAGGCCCCTGACACCCAAATTGCCTGTGTCTCAGGAAAGAAAGATACGATGTGGGGACCATTTGGGACCTCTTAAAAGGGGAGGTCCACTGTCCTGGGGGCTTCCTGGGAATCATGGCCCAGGAAGAGGGGAGAGAGAGAGGGCTGTGATCAGGATGCCGCCCGGCCAGCTCTGGCAAAGCTCCTGTGCACATTTTCTGGGCAAGGTGTGTGTGGGGTTATTTTAGAAATAATATCTTCTGTCTGTTTGGTGGGTGAGGTCTGCTCTTTCTCAGCCTGGAAACTTGCTCTGGGCTGCTGGAGCCCAGAGACCTGTGGCGGTCTGGAAAGGAGGGGGGTAACAGGCCCTCTGAAGGCCGCTTCCACGCATAGGTTAATGCACTCTACGTCACCAGCTTAGATCTCTAATGAGAGTCAGCCGAGGGGCTCAGCACGCAGTGGGCGCACACTTAAGTGTTCCTAACTCCAGTTCCAGGGCTCCTGGTGCCCTCTTCTGATCTCCATGGGCATTGCATGACATAGACGCCCTTACATACACACAGACAATAAATTCACACACATAAAATTAAAATAATATTTTAAAATAATAATTAATAAAGGGTTTTTTTTGTCTTTTTTGAGACAGGGTCTCCTTGCAGCCCCAGCTGTCCTGGAACTCACTATGTAGACCAGGCTGGCTTTGAACTCACAGAGCTCCGCCCACCTCTGCCTCCTGAGTGCTGGGATTAAGAGGGTGCACCATCACACCCAGCTAGATAAAATATTTTTATAAAAAATATTTTTATGGGGGCTGGAGAGATGGACTAGCAGTTGGGAACGCTGGCTGCTCTTGCAGAAGACCAGGGTTCGATCCCCAGTACCCACATGGCGGCTAAGAACCATCTTTGGCTCCAGTTCCAGGGGAATCTAATGCCTTTTTCTGACCTCCACAGCTTTGCATGACACGGGTGCACAGACCTACATGCAGACAGTAAGTACATTCGTACACATAAAAAATAAATAAAATTAAAAAAATTTAAAGTTAAAAAAGTATTCTTTTTTTTTATTATTTATTTTCATATGTGTATGAATGTATTGTCTGCATGCAGGTCTGTGCACCCGTGTCGTGCAATGCCGCGGAGGTCAGAAGAGGGTCTCGGACTCCCCTGGAACTGGAGTTCTCCTGGAGTTGGAGTTACAGACGGTTCTTAGCCACCATGTGGGTGCTGGGGATTGAACCCGGGTCCTCTGCAAGAGCGTCGGTGCTCTTAACCGCTAGGCTATCTCTCCAGCCCCTAAAATGTGGATGAGTATATTGCCTGCATGTATGTAAGTGCACCCATATTATGCAATGCCCACAGAAATCAGAAGAGGGCATTAGACCTGGAACTGGAGTTATGGGTGGTTGTCAGCTGCCATGTGGCCTTGGGAACAGGTCTTCTGGAAGAGCAGCCAGTGCTTCTAACTGTTGAGCATCTTTCCAGCCCCTGCAGCAGCAGTGTGGGTACAAATAGCATCAGGAGCTGGACCCTCAGCCACACTGTCCAGCAGAGGCAGCAGTTTAACTCCTGCCTTTGTCAGGAAGGGACCTACACATCAGAAAATTCTGTAGCTATTCAAGGTGTCTCAGAGCCAGCTGCAGCTCGTCTTCCCAGGGGGCAGTGGGGAGCCTCCCACGGGGTATTTATCAGACACAATGGGAGGATCTGGCTGGCTGTCTTCTGCGCAGAACCCCACATTCCTCACATTCCTTTTTAACCTGGCAGAGCAGAGACACTGTCATTTAAAATAATAATAATATAAATCCGACATCTGAGATTTAAAAAGAAATGGTGCTGGGCGTGGTGGTGGCTTTAATCCTAGCACTTGGGATGCAGAGGCAGGCGGATCTTTGTGAGTTCAAGGCCAGCCTGGTCTACAAAGTGAGTTCCAGGATAGCTGGGGCTACAGGGAGACCCTGTCTCGAAAAGAAAATAAAGAAAGGAAGGAAGGAAGGAAGGGAGGGAGGGAGGGAGGGAGGGAGGGAGAGAGAGAGAGAGAGAGAGAGAGAGAGAGAGAGAGAGAGAGAAAGGAAAGAAAGAAAGGAAGGAAGGAAGGAAGGAAGGAAGGAAGGAAGGAAGGAAGGAAGGAAGGAAGGAAGGAAGGAAGGGCAGTCTTTCTTCCCAGGCCTCATTTCCTGCACTATTTCCCTGGCTCAATGGGAACCTGAGAGGCTGCGGGGTGGAGGAAGCCAGCCTCGTGTGACAGGCCGGAGCTCAATGGGGGGAATGCTAGTTTTGTTTGAGGGTGGGAAGAGGTGCCTGAGGCGGGGTTTTCCTCACAAGACCCAGAAAAAGAAAGAGGTTGGGGTGGGGGCTCCTGTTGACTCTGGCCAGGGTCAGCAGAGGTGGTCAATCATCAGCCCTCCTCAACTCTCCTCTCCAAAGGAGCGCAAAAGGAGAGGATTGTTCTTAAAAGGGGGACAGAATGCTGTTGCCTGGGACCTAGTGGGGCCGGAGGGGCTCTACGCACACCCCAGGAACTCTGGAGGACACAGGATTGTGGGTGAGGAGCCCCGCACTGAGGAGTGGTGGCTCGCCAGGCTCCACATGGGCAGCTCTTGCCAAAGCAAGTAACGTGTGGTGACCACAGGAGGCGCTTGTGCGTGTGGCTTCTCCACTACATGGGAAAGATGGCTGTGATTGCTCTGTTTGTGGAGAAAGCCTTTGGAGTCAGCAGGATTTTGAGAAGAAATATCTCACGCAGGAAAATGTCACGTGGCAGGTGATCACGTGGCAGGCAGTCCTGCTGCTGCCAGGTTCCACTCCTTGAAGGGCAGCAGCTTGGCTGCTCGCAGCGCTCACTGGCATCCTGGCTGTGGGCTGATAGACACTGAGGAGCCAGGAGGCTGAAGCCCCAGGGCAAGAACTAAGACAGTGGCGGCCATGTGAACTGTGTGGTTGTTGAAGGGTGACAGATTCAGCAAGCTGTGGCCATCTTGGCCTGGCTCTCTCTTTATTTGCTGATGTTTCAGAATACCATGGACACAGATAGATCCAGACAGACAGATACAGAGACAGACAGAGAGAGACAGAGACAGAGACAGAGGGTCACCGTGTGACATTGGTGCAGCACATGAGGCCAGCTGGGGAAAGCCCAGGGTCCTAGGGCAATCTCAGGAAGCCAGGCTAGAGCTCTGTGTGGCATGAGAATGGATCGTCACGGGCCTCAGCTCCACCCTGAAGGCTTTCTGGGACAGCTTCCTTCATTGAAAGTCAATGGATTGTGGGCATTCATGGTAGCACAAGGGCTGGAGAGTGACTGAACAGCTGGGGTCCACGTTCTAGCCAACACAACATCTGGAACTGTCACATCTGCAAAGACATAATGTTTCATTTGGAAGATCAGGTGTTCTTAAAGAGTATCAGTTACTTTGTGTTATGTGAAAATACCTGATAGAAACAATTTCAGGGCTGGAGAGATGGCCTAGCGGTTAAGAGCGCCTACTGCTCTTGCAGAGGACCCGGGTTCGATCTCCAGCACCCACGGCGGCCGAGAACCGTCTTTAACTCCAGTTACAGGGGAATCCGACGCCCTCTTCTGACCTCTGTGGCATTGCACGACATGGGTGCACAAACCTGCATGCAGACAGTACATTCATAAAAAAGAAAGAAAAAAAGGAAACAATTTCAGGGAGAAGAGAATGATTCTGGCTTGAAGTTTCTGAGGAATCTCATCTCCTCCCACTACGGAGGGGAAGGCAAAGTTACAGGACCACCTCAGTCCCTGGCTATGGGAACTGTGGCTGAGGCTTGTTCTCGTGGCCACCGACTGGGAAATAAATGGTTCTTCACAGACCTACCCCAGTCACCTATTTCCATCAGCCAGACACCAACCCCTAAATGCTCCACAACCTTCAACCAGCACTACATGCTGGGAACTAGCTGTTCAAAACCCGAGCTTATGGGGGGGAGTGCATTTGAGATGAACTCTAACAAGTACATAGAAATGCCAATCAGCCATGATAGCACTCATTAAGTTAAGAACTTAACAGGATTACCAGCTGCGGAGCACAGGGCCAAGCCAGGCTTTCCAACACGCAGAGTACAGATCTTGAAAAAAGACTGTCTACAGAGCAACACGGCAAGAAAACAAGTGTCCTGATTTACAGATGGGCCTAAGGACTCAAACAGGTCCTCTGCACGACAGCCACAGGTCACCAGAGAGCCACGAATGGCCAGAGCAAAAGGGGCTTAGCATCACAACTCTCAGGAAGGTGGCCATCAGAGCCAGAGACAACCCCGGGGCCTGTCAGAGCTGAGGATCTGAGAGGGGTGGAGATGAGAACTCTCACATGTCTGTGGTGGGAGCATAAATGGACACACTTTGGAGACCCCCATGGTGGTGTTCATAAAAGCCAAACATCAACTATGACTCAACAGATGTACTCAACAGACAAAGAATGCTCCCCCCAACTGTGTGTGTGTGTGAGAGAGAGAGAGAGAGAGAGGGAGAGAGAGAGAGCTCAGAGCAGCTTTATTCATGGTAATGTCAAACCAGAGAACACCCAGTGCCCACCATGGCAGAATGATCACTAATACATTGTCAAATATTGATGTGTTCAGTTCTACTTAGCAGAGACAGAATGGAGCACCACATCCCGCCGTGGGGAGGAGTCTTGATCAATGAAGAGTCAGGACGCAGGGCCTGCCATAGCCTGCTGTTTATGTTAAGTTCCAGAACAGGCAGTGACATTGGATAGTGACAGAGGGTGGGACAGTAGGGGTGGGACAGTAGTGGTGGGAGATGTTAACTGGATATAACCTTCCAGAGTCCTGGGGAACCCCTGTGTACACACACAGGGAAGAATTATTTAAGCTGTTTGCCTAGTAGTTTGGCTGTGTATTTACAACCTTCGAATTAGGAAAATGACATAGGCATCGCCTTCCACTGAGGGAGACACTGAGCTGGAGGGAGCATTACAGTCTAGGGAGTTCAAGTAAGGACCATTTTGGTTGAGACTGGAATGGGCGGGAAGGTGTGACTGAAGCTAGACCGACATAATCCTGTTACTTCTCACCCCACTCAGGTTTCTGTACCTTTGAATTATTTCCAAGATGCCCCCCCTTCTCATTCTCTCCTTCATCTGTGAGTGATTTCTGGTTTGGTTTTCTAATATTCTACTTATTATTTTTATTTTATGTGTATGCGTGTATTGCCTGCATGTATGTCAGTGCACCCATGTTGTGCAGTGCTCTCAGAGGTCAGAGAGGGTGTCAGATCCTCTTCCCTGTAACTCCAGTTACAGATGGTTGTTAGCTGGCATGTGGGGGCTGGGAATCAAACCTAGGTCCACTGCAAGAGCAGCCAGAGCTCTTAACTGCTGAGCCATCTCTCTAGCCCTGATATCTGGTTTTCTATATGTGCCCCAAATACAAAAGCTTTAAACAAGAGTTTCATGGCATCATTGTCCTGTGAGGTCTAAGTGCATAAGGGACTGGGTGGCTCTTGTCTTTTGTAGGCACCAAGACCCTTGTTGAGTCTCTGACCATGGCACAGACTGAGAGAGAAAGTGGTGAGGGGACCCTCTTACCATGTGGTCAGAATCTGGGATGGCATCTGTGGATGGTCCCATTTCAGTTCTAGGACCGTGGGGCCACACAGGTATACAGCTCAGCCTTCACGGGTTCAGAGCTCAGGCTGCTGGGAGTGGCCCTCCCAGACAGTCCTTCACAGAATGGTAGAACGAAATGCAGCTGCAGCAGAGTGGGCTGCCACATGGTGGCTTATCAGAGCTGGAATGGTCTTTCAGAGTGAGCCAGAGAAGAGCTGAAAGCTGAGAAGTGCCGAGATGCTGATAAGAGCAGGCCACAGCCTTCCGCCCTCCGCATCCAGCTTCTGAGCCTTCCTCCACCTGAGGCTGCGTCTAAGGCTAAGAAAGCCTTACTCAAGAGTCTGCTTTGAGCTCACCAACCAAGCACACAGAAAATCAATATGGAGAACTGGTGTTCAAAGAACCCAGGCCAGAGCTCAGGACATTTCAAGCACGTAGTGAGAACCTGCTGTGTCCCAGGCTTGCCACTTTGCACTGGGGAAGATGGCAGTCGTGCCCTTAAGGGGGACATGGTGTCATGTCTTAACCACATTGAATTCCTGGCCAGAGAAGAGTGGGACCTGACTCACAGAGCCACCCAGCTTCACAGTCCCTCTGAGTGTGACATAAGCAACATGTCTTACATGCATCAAAGCAGGAGTTGAGAGAGCTGTGAGTATTCAGGACTTGCTGGAAGGCAGCTTGGATGTGCACACACACATGTGCACACACACACGCACAAGCTTCAGTGAAAATCAGGTTAGTGTCAGATATCATTAGGGAAGGCTGGAATCCATATGCATAATTCAAGGAATGTCTTAGGCAAAATTGATTTCTTATTCTTTCATGCCCCGGGTGTCCATTTGCTGGACTATGTTAACTCCGGGATTATATTACATGTATTAATATGCATGGTGCTGTCCAGCTGGCTGGTAGTGTCCTCAGAAGTAGAAGGCGTGGCTTCCTCTGCTTGTACATCCTGCTCTGGCACCTAATGGATGCTTAGTGAAGGTTGGTTAACAGATTTAAAAAATGCCAGAAATGGTGGCACACACCTTTAATCCTAGCACTCAGGAGGCAGAGGCAGGCAGATCTCTGTGAGTTCAGGGCCAGCCTGGTCTGCAGAGTGAGTTCCAGGCCAGCTGAGGCTATAGGGAGACCCTGTCTCAAAAAGACACACAAAAAAAGATTTAAAAATGAGCGAGTGATTGGTGCTCGTGAGGAAGTTGGCATCCTTAAGGTCTGTTTTCTCAGCTTCAAGATGAGGCTGCTGGTGGCATCTCATGGGTTATTGTAAAAGCCAGATGAGATCACACCAAGAACACTACTTGGTGGCATGCATGAGTGCTCAGTAATAGGTCAGATGATGATGGTGGTAATGACAGTCATGGTGATGATGGAGGTGATGGAGATGGAGGTGATGGTGATAGTGGTGGTGATGGTGTTGGTGGTGATGGTGATGGTGGTGGTGATGGTGATGGTGGTGGTGGTGGTGATGGTGATAGTGATGGTGGTGGTGGTGGTGTGGTGGTGGTGGTGATGGTGATGGTGATGGTGGTGGTGGTGGTGATGGTGGTGGTGATGGTGATGGTGATGGTGATGGTGATGGTGCTGGTGGTAGTGGTGGTGGCGATGGTGATGGTGGTGGTGATGGTGATGTTGATGGTGGTGGTGGTGGTGATGGTGGTGGTGATGTTGATGGTGGTGGTGAGGTGATGGTGGTGGTGGTGGTGATGGTGGTGGTGGTGGTGATGGTGGTGATGATGGTGGTGGTGATGGTGATGGTGGAGATGGAGGTGATGATGATGGTGGTGGTGGAGATGGAGGTGATGATGATGGTGATGGTGGTGGTGATGGTGATGGTGGTGATGGTGGTGGTGGTAGTGATGGTGGTGGTGGTGGTGGTGGTGGTAATGGTGATGGTGGTGGTGAGGATGGTGGTGATGATGGTGGTGGTGATGTTGATGGTGCTGGTGCTGGTGATCATGATGACCATGGTGATGATGGAAGTGATGAGAGATGGTGATGATGGTGATGGAGGTGGTGAGTGATGGTGATGGAGGTGATGACAGTGATGGTGGTGGTGGTGATGATGGAGTTGTAGCTTATAGCTAAAAGAGAATGGGTAAGAAAGAGGAAAAAGAATTGACTTTGTTCACTAGTGAGTCAGTGTTCAGGCTGAAGCCTGATTTCCAGCCCTGACTTTGGAGAATTTTCACTAGAAGCAAAAGACTGATGAAGGAGCTCAGATGGCTGCTGTGCAACTCCGAATGAACTCCCCCTAGTAGGTAGGGTCAAACTCTGGGCAGTGGATTGGCTCATTAAACAAATGACCTAATTTAGTGCTTAAGACATTTGAAATTTACTCTACTAATTTGTCAAGTCTTCCAGAACAGCCAAGCCGCCAGTGCTGATCCCAGTCGGTTTTAGTGAAATTATGGATGAAATTCAGATCACAAGCTTAGGGAAAGGTTAAGTCAAAGCACAGCCGACAATCCCATGCACAGCGCCAGAGAGACTTTTATGAGCTGGATAAATCTTTTTGACCAGCTTTCATCTTATCCTTTCCATTTTTAGCACCTCTCAAGGACAGTGGTTTATGGAGCTAGGGAGCAGGAAGCAGGAAGTAGGAAACAGGAAGTGGAAAGGTTCTATTTTGGATGTGGTCACGATAAGCTGGCATCCTTGGTGAGGATCTGTGAAAAAGAGATTGTTCTAGTCATCAGCCATCAATAGGGACAGAATACTCCAGAATATCTGTCAGTGTAAATGGCCATTCAGCATCAAAGGTCAGAGACAGAAGTGGGAAATGTCGTGTTAGGAATGCCCCCGCAGGAGTGTCTTCCCTTCCTACATTCTTGAATCTGGCCGTTGACAATGGTCTGCTTTCCTCTGGCTGAGACCACTCTTAGACTCTGGCTGCACAGACATCAGTAGCTTGTTCTGCTGGTCCAAGAAACACAGTAGAAGTGCTCACGAGAGCTACATTCTTGGGGCTCTTTCATCCCCCCATCATTTGGACAGCTGTCTGTTTACATGGATGCAGAGCTCCCCATTTAAAGCCCCATCTGGTCCTTCCATCAGACTCCAGAGCACCCGGGAGAATGCAGAATGCAGGAGCGAGCCTGTTTACACTGTATCTGCGTTAATGCTTCCTAGAGTTTATTTTCCAAGTGTAAGAGGAACAGAGCATAGTAGGCTATTAAACCCAAACACAACCGGTTTAAAGTCGGGGCACAGTTCTGGCAGTATTTTTCTCCTGGTTTGAAGGATCCACTTGAGAGAAGGGGAGGTCAGGAAGGCAGGCCAGGGAGGGGGTCGAGGAGTGCTCTGAGCCTCCTTGGGGTCTGGCCTGCCCCTGCGGGCCACTGTTGCTTGTCATATGGAATGGATTAGTCTCTCTCTCTCTCTCTCTCTCTCTCTCTCTCTCTCTCTCTCTCTCTCCCTCTCTCTGTCAACTTGGGTGTTCTGCGCACAGACTGTTTTCGCTGGGGTCTCGGTTTTGCTTTTTATAACGGCAGGAAGTGCCCCTCTCCGACCACATGTGAAATTGTGTGGGAACAGTGAGGGGGGTGGTGAAGCTGAGGGTGATCGGGGTGTGGGATGGAAAAGTCTCCCTCAAGGAGACGGCCGTGTGGGTGGAAGCAGGGAGGGAGATATGCACTGGCCAATTTAACTTTATGGGGTCTGGTTGGCAGGAGATGAGGGGGGGGGCTTCCTTGATGAAACGGGCCTGTCCCTAATAGATCTGCCCTTCATATTTTACAGTCCCACGCGGGGCCTGGGGAGGGACTGCTGGAGCGTGAGGGATCGCAGCTGCTGTTTAATTTGTTCTGAATTTCCTGCAGGCCTCGCCAGACATGTACAGGAAATGGGCGGTAAATGTTTAATAGGTCATACCTAACCCGGCCATTAACAGGTGCTGTCGCTTAGAAAATCCCAACCCATGCATGCAGGCACAGAGCAGAGCCCTGGGCCTTTCCCTCCCCCTTTTTGCACAGTGACTTGGCATGAGGTTGCTGTCCCCTCCCCAGGGACCACCTTGAGTTTGGGGGATGCTGGGGTGCCTCTCCTTGCCAACTGCAGCTGGCCCTGTTTCTACTTGTGGACTCCAAGTCTGGCACTTTAGCAGCAATAGGTAGATTAGAGCCCACTCTGGGTCACACCCTTAAGGCTGGAGCCCCGAGTTCCCTGAGGAAGTCCGACAGCCTGGATCTGACAGATTCTCCTGAAAAGAAACAGGAAGATGCGGGGCCTCAACAGGCCACCAAAAGATGTCACCTGTCACTTTGACCAGGAGCTGCAAGACTCTGGCACAGCTTCTCTCCAACCTCTCCATGTGGGATTCTTCCTTATGAAATTACTACTGTGCTTTCTGCCATGTGTGTGCAGGTGTGTGTGTGCTTGTGGAGGCCAGAAGTCTCCCTTGGGTGCTGGTCCTTGTTTTTGGTGACATAGTCTCTAATGGAACTGGAGCACACCAAGCAGACTAGGCAGAATCTGCCTGCTTCTGCCTCCCTAGTGCTGGGATTAAAGGTGTCCACTACCACATACGTTTTTAAAAGATTATTTTATTATACGTGTATGAGCATTTGCCTACATGTATATATGTGCACCGGCTGGGTGCAGTACCCATGGAGGCCAGAAGAGGGTGATGGATCTCCTGGAACTGGAATTACTGATGGTTGTTGGCTGCCATGTGGGTGCTAGGAACTGAACCTGGGTCCTCTGCAAGAACAGCCAGTGTTCTTAACTGCTGAGCCATAAAAACTAATAAAACATAGGGTTGGAAGTAGGGTTACAAACATTTTGTTTCACCTGGTACTGAGAGGTTTCCTTGGAAGTGAGATCTTTTTTAAAAAATGCTATCTTTGATATTGAACTCGGGTCCTCATGAACATTAGGGAGACACTCTACTACTGAGCTATATCCCAGCCCTTTTTTAACTTTTCATTTTGAGACAGGGCTTCATTAAGTTGTCTAGGCTGATTTAAACTCACTGTAGCCCAGGCAGGCCTTGAATGTTCTATTCTCCCACTAAGCCTCTCCATGCTGGGCCAACATACCTGTGTCAGCAGCACACAGGGTATGGACTTACATGAGAAAACCCAGGACAGTCCTGGGCAGATGGGATGTAGACCATCCCGTACACACATGGAAGACACCTTGGAAGCCTCTCTGTAGTGCTCTGATCTCACAACCTGAGGCTCTGCAGCCTGCAGATACCTGAGTTTTCCCAGAACCCAGAGGTGGCTGGAGGTTGGGCGGAGCATGTTTCCAGTACTCCCAACCTCCCCAGCACCCCACCTTGTCACCCCATCACCAGCTGCCCATGCTGTCTTCCTCCCAGGTATCACCTATGCGAAGTTCAAGGCTGATGGAGTTCAAAGGAAGGTTTGAAAACAACATCTGAAAAGTCCAATAATCCATGATGAATGGGTTGGACTCTGCTGTCCAATTAATTGTCTGCTTTGCAGAGCATTTATGGTGACAGTGCTCAGACGCCCTTATCGCACTCAGCGCTTGTGTAAACCAGCTCTCAGTGGTAAAGGGATCCGAACGAGATGCAGTGCAGGCAGGCCCCACCCACTGTCTCATCAGGGTTCGAAGCCCAGCTGCTTAGAGCCGGGTCCACTGCTTGTAAAGAAGTGGTGAGTGGTTACTGAGATGCATCGATCCTAAACAAAACATGTCACCAGACGGTATCTTCTCTATCATTGGCAGTGGTTGCTCCTGCCTGCAGCTCTGAGGCATGGTGACATCACTGCCCGAGGAGTCAGGGAGCCAAACCAGCCTATACAATATCTTAAAAATTGCTTTGCAAGATTTAAAAACCTGGGTTGCCAGCTTTTCTTGACTCATGAAGAGATCAGAAGTCAAGCACTGCACAGGGTGACAGTGCCTGGAAGAGGGGCAGGGGCTGTCCTCTTGCACAAGGACGTCCCCTCCAATGTACCACAGACCCCACCAAGCTCTGTCAGCCTGTGTTTCAGTATAGACAGCATAGCTATGGGATAGTGGATTGTCTTGGTAGAGTGTAGAGTGTTACACACCTGCAGTGGCGTGCTTACCTCCTCGTCTACTGAACAAACTGTGCTCGGAGGCAGCAGCTGAGTCGGTGGTTGGATTGGCACCTGAGACGTTTCCAGAGGAAGCAGAGGACGGTCTCATATGAATCCTTATCTTTCCCATATTAAACGAGTTTAGCAGGAGCTTGCATTTTCCCTGCTTTTCACCCAACTCCCGGGGTCTGTGGTGTTTGACTCTGCGGCCTACTCACCTCTTCCTTGGTCAAGACCTTGGAACCCGCTGGCTGGCCGGAGGAGGTTCCTACAGTAGCGAGGTGAGCTTCCTCCACGACAACACTTTCTCCTGAGTGGGAGGGAAGGGAGTGCCCAGGAAACCTGTCTCTCTGGTCTGTGCTAGGAGTTAACAGGGGAAGGCTCAAGGCTCAAGTGGGCTTACACTGAACCACTTCACATCTGAGTTCCTCATGGCGAGCTGAAGAGCCAGCCCTGCAGCCTGGTTGGCTGGTACCACAAACACAATGACACCAGGACAGGGTTCGGTGGAGGCACATGACAGTTGACGCTGCTTCCCTGTCCATCTCAGACTCCAAACTTAGAGACCACCTCTAGACCATAGTGAAAGTATGGGACCAACCTGGGAGCCGAATGTAGAGAAACAGATAAAGGAATCGTGGTGTGGAGACACAATAGAAAATTTCCAGCTTGTAAGAAAGAACAAAGCTATGTAGCTTATGGGAAAATAGATGCAACTGGTGGTGATCATATTAAATAAATTAAGTCAGTCTCAGACACATATTGTATGTTTTCTCTTGTCCTTGGGTCCTGGACATTATAGGTACCTAATATCATGTGTATTGATGACAGGAAAGCAGAGGTTAAATGGAAACTGGGGGGGGGGCAGCGTGCAGGGAAGAAGAGTGGGGGAGGGGGACATGCTTCAAAAAGGCCTATGTAACTTTCTGTAGTAATACTAATAACCCCCTTCCTTGGTGCTGACTCCCCTAAGAACTCCATGTGACCCCTGAGCCCCTCAGGCTGATCATCTGCCTTTTGCCAATGAGTCAAACTCTGCCCCTGCCCTCTGCCCTTAGACGAATGTTAGTCCGATTTTACAGATGAGGAAGATGGAGTCCGGAGAGGACAAACAACTTTCTGGGCCACATAGCTGTGTCCCCAAGGCCTAGGTGTCGGCTGGTGATAAAGGACTCTCCCTCTGAGATCCAGGATAGAGATGCAGTCAGCAGTCCTGCTGTCAGGAAGAAGTCATGGGATGCCTGTGAAGGAGCTCTGCAAGCAGACCACACACAAGCCACTCATGGTAGAGCAGAGACCAGAGAAGTGGATTGATGTTGATGGTGATCTGTTGTAGGAAGATCCAGTTTGAATGGGAGGCTAGTTCTCAGCTAGCACCCTTCAGGGCACCACGTGGGTAGGAGTCAGGGGACTTCTCTGACTCTTCCCCAAGGAGCAGACAGCATGGCCCAGGTGCGTGATGCTGGGTGGGGTGGCAGTGTGCAGTGGCATGGAATTGGGGACCTGTGATTGGCTCTGGGAGCTGATGTCATTTTGCTTATAAAAGCAGGATGTAGAAGGCAATAAATCGAATTCTCCATTATCATCATTACAGAATTCCTGTCCATCATTTTTTGTGCACATACAGGCTGAAGCAGGCTGAATTTAATTCAAGTGACCAGTGGGCTGGACGGCAGTCCTTTAGACCACCAATCTGGATAGCTCGTGTAGTGAAGTGAATTGTGAGTAGACATAGCCTAAAGATAGGCCATCAGCCTGAAATTCCTGTCCAGGGGCCAGCAGTCTTTGGGAAGGTGGAAAAGGCACAGCCAAGAGTGGGAAATGTTCCGTTGTCCAGGCTAAAGACCTGAGGTGGAAGGACCTCTCAGGTCGGGTTACGAAAGTAACCCCTTCCCGTAGCAGGACTGCGCTGTACCTGCTCGTGGCAAAGGAAGCTGCTTACAATCTGTGTCATTGCCTGAACATGGCAGTGGTGGTTCCTGAAGGGGTGGTGGAGAGCTGAATGCAGTCAGGATCCCTGCAGGGAGAGGGGGGATGTGAGTGACTGCTAAGAAGCTGTTGTAGGCAGCGCACGTTGGACAGTCTGCAGTCTGGAGTGAGGGTCAGGGCAGCCGTTCCCAGGAGAGACCAGACAGAGGAGAGGGCCTTCCCAGCCCTGCTCGTTTCTAAGACACATACACTTGCTTTGTATTTGACAGCATTCAGCCTGAGGGGGGAGAGGAATGGGTGGGGGGCAGCCACAGGAGGTAACTCCAGTCCAGACTTTGAGAAAGGGTTTTCCTGCAAAGTAGGGGAGCGTGTTGGCCCAGATAACTGCTGTGTGGTAATCGCTATAGTGACACCCAGCCATTCAGAGGGGCTATGGTAGGGGCTCCTGATCCCTCTGCCTCTGCCTTCGCCTCTGCCTTCCCCCCAGGCAAAAACAAAATGAAGATTCTCCTGCATGGTCCCACCCACCCATGCTCTATTGTCTAGAATACAAATAAGCAAGCCCAGCTCCCTGCAAAGGAGTCTGGGATGCTGTTGTATGTTAAATCTGGAATGTTTCCCACAGGCTCATAGTGTGAGTTCTTGGTTGCAGCTTTTGGGACTGTCTTAAAGGCCATGGAGACTTGAAGACGAGGGGCCTAGTTGGTGGAAGAGGGTCACTAGAATTAATTTAAAAATATTTTATTATTTTTATGTTTATGAGTGTATTACTTACATGTATGTAAGTGCCCCATGTCATGCAGTGCCTGTGGAGGTCGGAAGAATGCGTCAGCTACCCTGGAACTAGAGTTATGGATGGTTATTAGCTGCCATGTGGGTGCTGGGAATTGAACATCTGAAAGGGGTACTCTGAAAGAACAGTTGGTGTGCTTAACCCCTGAGCCACCTCTCCAGCCCCTAGAAGCAGGTCTTTGAAGGACCCCAGTTCTGGTCTCACTTTATTTCCTGTCTACTGCCATGTGAATGGAGCTGCTGATTGGCTCTGAACCTGGCCTACCTTCTGCAACAGAGAGGCTGCAGAGGGGCACCCTAGCCTGGGGTTTGTCGAGAGTCTGGCAAAGAGATGGTGGAGGGCTCTCACCTCCCGAGCACTTAGTGGCTTGGGGAGCAGGGTAAGGAAGTCAAGGAGCATCAGCATTCCTGCTGAGGCCAGTCTCCACGCCCATTCCAGGCTGGGAACTGGTCCTCCACCCCCATCTCAGACCTTGAAACAGAGGAAGATGAGCCTGGCCTTGGACAGATGAGGGCAGTGCACCTGTGTGACCCTAAGCTGTGTCTCCACAAGTTTCCCATCCTGAGTCTGTGGAGAGGAAGGAGGGAGAGAGACAGGGGACTAGGCTGTAGGTGCACCTTGCAGGGTAATGCCTGCTGCAGGGAGGCGGATGGTTGTTGACAACTGCTGCCGAGGCCAGAGCACCCGCACCATGTGGCTGCCTGCGGAGGCCAGAGCATGCACTTTTTGACAGTGACCATGTCTCCTTGCTCTTGGGGTGACAGTAGGACTGTGTCACCATCTGACTTCGAGGGTGAGGGATGTGTCCCTCATGGCCATCACCTCTGTGACATTGCCACCCCAGCTGGCATCATATTCAGTCTCAAGCAACATGGCTTCCATTCTGTACAGAAATTGGGCTGCACAGCTGCAGCTGCACACAGCCACCTACTGGAACCTCCCAAGGGTACCAGGTCCAGACATGAGCCATCAGCAGAGACCCCCTTCCAGGGGGGTGCTGTGTACACATAACATGCACAGGGAGCTTCAGATTCTGACTTACTGCCTAGATTTGCAGAATACCTACTGTGCGTCAGCACCAAGGAGCCCCCCCACATTGCACCTGCCGCATCTGGTACACATACAGGCATCACCGCCTCTGTTTACAAGGAGCTTCAGGCAACAACTTGAAAGCCTCAGCAATGCTCCTTCTCTAAACAGCCACCACGGCTGTGCAAAAAGCAGGCACTCGCCCTGCTTGGATGTCAGACCAGAGCATCCATTCCCAGCATTCCTCGGGAGAGGAGTCAAGGAGCTTATTTACTACTGGATGGAAATCCCAAAGTTCCAGATCCCAGCCCACTGCCCTGATCGCTTTATGGTGAAGAGCACATTACTGCACATGGTGGGCCTGGATCTGTCCACTGTGCAGCCTGGGCCTGGGAACCAGACAGCCTGGACCATTGTGGGGGAGGGAGGGCCCTGGCCCGAGGGAAGCCCCATCCGCCTTCCTGACCGGCTTCCTTGCCCTTCCAACTCCTTCCTTCAAGCCTAGAGAGAAGGGCCTTTGTTTCCCCGAATGCTTTCCTTCCCACGGGTCCTCTCCTGTGGGTCCCTGGCCTCTCACAGACCTGGTCATCAGGTTTCAGCACCATGATTTGCACAGCTGTGCATGCTAATTTGATCAAGTATCTGATTCAGGCACCACAGGGGGCCATTGCAGTCCGCTGGCCTGTGCTGTCCTGCAGGCCCTGGAGGTGTCCGTCCCTCTGTGCACAGCTGTCCATCAAGCAGTCAGATGTGGGATGACCCAGTGTGTGATTTATTTAATGACGCCCCCAAGGGTGGCAGGGCAGGCGGAGAGGTGTGGCCTTTGGACTTAACGTTTCTTCTTCCTGTGGGGTCCACAGTTCCGTTCTAGGGACTGGGATGGAGGATTAGCTAACAAGTAACAGACATTGTTCCCCAAGGGACACCAGGACCAGTGTTCGGACTCTGGACCTGGGTTTCCTACAAGGGTAGGGATTGCGGCACCTCCAGAGTCTGTGCCACAGATCACCACATCCTGGGGGACATGAAGTGCCAGAATGTATCTTCTTTAAGTTCTAAGACTGAGAGTCTGAACTGAAGACTCTTCCAAGGCCAGGCTCCATGGAAAGCTTTGTGGGAGGGTCTCGTTGCCTCTGCTGATCCTGAGCCCCTAAGTCAGGGCAGCACCTCCTGGGCCCTGGGTGTCCACGTCCACATCCCCTCTTCTTACAGGGCACTGTCCCAACTATCAGGGCCCTTCTGAACCACACACCCTCATCTCCTCCCAGGACCCTGTCTTCTAGGTACGAGGTGAGAATTTGAACACAGTTCCCACAGAACTCTTCTCCACGGGGTCCCTTCGTTCCTGTTCTCCACGGGGTCCCTCCCTTCCTGTTTTCCACGGGGTCCCTTCGTTCCTGTTCTCCATGTAGTCTCTTCCTGCCTTGGTGTCTCTTTCCTTATCTGTGAAATGGGTTGATGTGTTTGTACTTCATTGGGCTGATGGGAAATTACTCAGAGTGTTGGTGTTAACGGCTCATTTTAACCCCCAGTACCCTGGAGTGGGGAGTGTCCCATTCTTGATGTCACCCACAGTCAAGGGGAAGAAGATCAGACATGATTTTATGGCACACCCAGTAATGCCTTCTGGTCAGAATAAAGTCTGTGTGCACAGTGCGGCCTTCAAGACCCGTGCCATGAAGGCCCTGGCCTCTCCCCTTCACTGCAGGCTGGCCACCTAGGCTTCTGTCCTGCATCTCATCATAATGGGAGATATCTCAGGACTTCTCCAGGGGCTATGTGGCCTGGACGGCTCTTCCATAGCCCCTGTCCCTGGTCAGGCCCCCACCCCTGGTCAGGCCCCCGCCCCTGGTCAGGCCCCGCCCCTGGTCAGGCCCCCGCCCCTGGTCAGGCCCCGCCCCTGGTCAACCCCCCACCCCTGGTCAACCCCCCACCCCTGGTCAGCCCCCGCCCCTGGTCAGGCCCAGCATGCACCTCCCATTTGGTTGCTGTGATCCTTCAGCAGTTTTCAGGGGAGAACAGAAGAAAGGAGATTCTAGCAATTATACTTTTTTAGTTTTTTTTTTTTTTTAGTCTTTTCGAGACAGGGTCTCCTTGTAGCCCCAGCTGTCCTGGAACTTGCTCTGTAGACCAGGCTGGCCTTGAACTCACAAAGATCCGCCTGCCTCTGCCTCCCAAGTGCTAGGATTAAAGGCGTGCGCCACCACGCCCAGCACTTTTTTAATTTTTAATCTTATGTGTACAAGTGTTTTGCATGCATGTTTGTGAGTGGACCCGGAGGTCAGAAGAGAGCGTCAGATCCCCTGGAACTGGAGTTATGGGTGGTTGTTAGCTGCCGTGTGGGTGCTAAAAATTGAACCTGGGTCCTCTGTAAGAGCAGCCAGTGCTCTTTTTAAAAAATTAAAAAAAAATTTTTTTGGTATGTGTATGAATGTACTGTCTGCATGCAGGTCTGTGCACCTGTGCTGTGCAATGCCATGGAGGTCAGAAGAGGGTGTCGGATTCCCCTGGAACTGGAGTTAAAGATGGTTCTTAGCCACCATGTGGGTGCTGGGGATCGAACCCGGGTCCTCTGCAAAAGCAATCGGCACTCTTAACCACTAGGCCATCTCTCCAGTCCCCAACAGCCAGTGCTCTTAACTGCTGAGTCATCTCCAGCTCCTGGTCAGAATGTTTTATCATAGCAATAGAAAGCAAATTAGGAAATCTCCCTTTCCATCCCTTAGATGGGTTACTGGGATGCTGAAGCCACCTTTCCTCTCTGTCCCTCATGACTGTCACCATTTTCGGATGGCCAAGCTTTGGAGACAAAGAGATCACCACAGATCCTGGCTAGCTCTCCAACCACACAGCCTCCTGGGAGATCTCACCTTCCCTTCCTCTGCTGTGGTCCAGCTTAGCTTTCCAGAGCAGATCCCAGCCTGGTGTCACACATTTCATCTCTGCTCCCTTTCTTTAGTCTCCATTTGTTTTCTGAAGCAGGGTCTCCGGCAGCCTAGACTGGCCTTGAACTTGTGATCTTCCTACAGCCATCTTCTCTTGGGTCCTGGGATTAGAGGGATGCATCACCAAGCCCACCCAGTTTATTTGGACCTAGGGGTAGAACCAGACCTTCCTGCTTGCTAGGTGAGTGCTCTACCAGCTGAGCCCAGCCCCAGCTCCCCCTACCCTAGCCTCTTTTAAGGAGGGCACTGCTGGTTCTTCTCTTTGCTCCCAGACGAGCCCGCACAGTGCAGACCTGCTGTTCAGTGGACTGCCCCTGTGTTTTGGTTGGTGTGATGGAGCTGACTGAGGTGAGTTGTTCTGGGAAGCCTCTGGTTTCCCATGGGAAAAATAATTTCATGATTTAAAGACATTCAATTGAGCCACAATTAGCCCAACCCACTGCCCCCATGATGCCTTATCCAGAATCAAGGTCTAGACTTCACAGTGCCAGGGACACTGGAAAGGGCCAGGCAGGGCTGGGTCTTGGCTATGTCAGCCCCTAACACTGTGACCACAGACACGTGGCAGATGACCCTAGATTTCTACCCTGCCAAGAACACAACAGAAAGCAGGAAAGAAGGGACTCAGGTGGTGGACCCCAAAAATGGCCATGGAGGGGGTCACAGGTGTTTCTGAGGCAGTGTGAGGGCATGGTCGAGAAATGCAGTGTGCCAAGCTGTGTGGGCCCCATGCACCTATGCCACAAGAGTAGGCAGCAAAGGCGGTGGTGGGAAATGCGGCTGCCCTTGCATTCATAGGTGCTTTTCAGGAGCTTGGATACCAGCTCTGCAATGAGGGTTTCTGTGAGGAGGAAGGCTGTGCCCACGACTGCTGTGGGTCTTGGCAAGGACCAGCCACCACCCGGAACCCTACCTGACTTCCTAACCATGCCTTGATAGAACCCAACTGACCCCTAGTCAGAGCTGGGATTTCGCCGCTTTGACACTTGTCTGGGCTTAGGGCAGTCCTCCCAGGCATGTATTTTGAATACATACATAGTTATTATGAGTAAATAGAAAAAAGATTGAATGGAGACAGTTCCTAGCTAACTAGCCAAGTTGGTGCTGCTCAGCCTTCTTCAACGTAGATCTGGAAACACAGCATGCTTGTTCCCAACTTCCAGAAAGGGCTGTGAAGACCTAGTTCCCTCTGGTACTCAGGATCCCGAGATCCATGAGGAATGAGCCCATAGGCTCACAGGTTTAAGCACTGGGCCCCCAGATGTGAACAAACCATGCTGTGAGCTTGCCTAGCTGCAGGCCAAGCTTCCCTGACCACCATGATGGAGCGTATCCCCAGCCAAAAGAACCATCCTTACGTTCCATCTGGTGGATTTGTCAGCAAGGAAAAAAGCAACTAACACACTGACAATGTCTCCTGGGAAAAAAAAAAAACAACAGATTTTTGTCATATTTTCAAGTTGCAAACACACACACAGAACTATTTCCCTTATTTTATATATTATAATCAAATATAATGTTCTTTTCTGTTCAACATTTCCACCCTAAAGATTTGAACACCTACTCCCAAAATAGGGGAGCCCAGAGTCCTATCTAGGGAGCATCCTTGACCTGTAGGCTCCCTGTGGCCTCCCTATGGGCTCCCTGTGGCCTCCTGATGATGTTCCTGTGAGTCACTCAGCCTGGTGGCCACTGTTCTAGAAACTTCAGCAGAAAGTTAGGCTCAAAGGCCAGAGCAACTGGCGTGTTTACAGTGTGTGTTCCGCCCCAGACCCTAGTCACTGTGCACCTACAGTCAACCAGCCTGAAAAAGGCTTGAAGTGAAACCATGCATGTCTGTATCTCCCACTGCTCTTTTACAGTTCCAAGGGAATTAGAACCCATCAGGGCGGGAAGGCATGGTGCAGGAGGTCCAAGAGCAGGAAACTGAAGTTCACATCTTCAAGCAGGCACAGGAAGCAGAGAGAGACTGGAGACTGGCAAAGCTTTAAGAACTTTCTAAGCCCGCCCCCAGTGAGATGCTTCTTCCAGCAAGGCCACACCTTCTAAGGCCTCCCAAAATAGCGCCACCAATTGCAGACAAAATATCCAAATACTTGGAGCCTATGAGAAACATTCTCCTTCAAGACACCACATTCCACTCCCTGGCCCCCATAGGCTCCTGACCATATAAAATGCAAAATGTGTTTAGCCCAACCTTAAAAGTCCCCATAGTCTTTACCAGTCTCATTACTATTCAAAGTCTACAGTCCAAAGTCTCTTCTGTGACTCAGGCTAATCTCTTAAATCCCCTGTAAAATCAAAAGACAAATTACATATTCCCAACATACAGTGGAACTGAATACACATTCCCATTCCAAAAGGGAGGAATAGAGGCATAGCGAGGAAATACTGGACCAAAACAAAACCGAAAACCAGCAGGGCAAATACCAAGTCCAGTATCTCCACATGAGACTTCTGGGACTTGACTTCCAAAGGGCTTAGACGGCTCAGCTCTTCCGGCTTTGCATGCAACATACATCTCTTTTTTGTGCTGGTACTACTCCCTGTATGCAGCTCTCCTTGGCAGATATCTCACAGCTCTGATATCTTGAATGTCTTCTTGGGGTCTCCACTGCTGACCACAGCTTCACCTTCACAGCTTCATGAAATGGCCTCAGATCCTTCTTTATGCAGGGACACCCTGCTGCACTCTGCCCAGCCTTGGAACCGATGACCTCTTCACTTTTCCTTCTTTCATACCTCTAAAGCCAGCATCATGTGAATGACTCTGCTGAGTTTGGCTGCAAGTTTGAGATGGACCCTGGCCTGCTTCATCCGCATCCACCTCATTTTCCTTTCACAAGTTGGAGGCTCAGCTGGGTGTGCTCTTGTCCTGAAGGTACTGTTTCTATTGTTTACTTATAAATCTATAGATTTCTCCTTAAACACTTTAATCTCCTTATTGAAGGGATTCTCTCCTTCAGCACATGGCTTGGCTCTAACATTAATCTTCCTAGTGCTATTTTTCCATCCAAACTGTATATTTTGCTTTTCTTTCTGCCCCATTTGCTCTTTTTCACTATGGATCTGTATAATATTCACCATTAATAGCCACGCCACCATTTCTATGTTAGGCTGTCTTGAAATATCTTCCTATAAAGAAATGAGTCCATTGCTTTTCAAGTTAGCCTCAGGCAAGCATTTCAGCTGTGGGCATATTCCAGCCAGACTCTGACAAACTATCCCAGTTGCTGCTTAACTCCCTATTTTCCTCTGGAACGTCATTGTTCTCAGCACTCCTTTCTTCTATCAATAACTGCCCATTAAGCTATGCTTACAGCAGTCAGTTGCTCTTCTGAAGTCTTCCACATTTCTCTAAACCCACATTGTCAGGTTCTTCACAGTGAGCAACCCACTCTCTTGTACCAATTACTGTATTAGTCACTTCTGTTGTTGTGATATAGTCATCATGGCCAAGGGAATTTATAAAAGGAAGGGTCTATTTGAATTTGCAGTCCAGAGGAATTAAAGAGCATTGTGGCAGAGAGGCGTGGTGGCAGGAGCTGCCCAGAGCAGGAGCAGGAGCAGAAGGCCAAGGTGGACGTCTTCAAGCAGGCGCGGGAAGCAGAGCACAGCTGGGGGCTGGCAAGGCCTAAGGACTCTCTAAGCCCACTTCCAGGGATGTGTTTCTTCCAGCATGGTCACACCTTCTCAGGCCTCCCAAAACAGCACCACCAACTGGGAACAAAATGTCTGAATACTTGGAGCCTATGGGGGACATTCTCCTTCAAACCATCACAATGTCCTCATAAATAACCACAGGCCAGGCAATCCGAACTGGTGATGCACACCTTTAATCTCAGCACTGAGAGGCAGAGGCAGGTGGATGTCTGTGAGTTTCAGGCCAACCTGGTCTACATAGAGAGTTTCAGCCCAGCCAGGGCTACATAGTGAGACTATCAGAGAGAGAGAGAGAGAGAGAGAGAGAGAGAGAGAGAGAGAACAACAACAAAACCCGCCATAGGCCCAGGGGCTCACAGTGGGTCAGTAATAAAGAGCTGACTTGGAATGTCCTTTCAGAAATTAGGACAAATTTCCCAGTGAAAAATTGCAGCTAACGACAGCATGTTGTGGGCTGTCTTTGCTACGAGATGCCTTGAGAAAAGTTCCTCTGCATGTTTAGCATGGGGATTACAGTGCCAGCCAATTTCACGAAAGATCAAGCTGAGCGGCTGATTTGGATTAGCCGACGTAATGGTCCAATGGGCTAAATTAACTGTAAAATCTTCTAATTTCATTCAGGCATATAAATAAAATTCAGTGCTCACATACATCCAATGGCCTGTTTTCAACTAGCTCTAAATAGGCATACAGCCCACATAAAAGGAGACATATGTGGTCCTGGCTCTGAACACAGGCTCTGGAAACAGAAGCTTGGGTTCAAAACCTGCCTCTGTCCTTCCTGACCTGGTTACTGTCCTCCTATACCTCAGTTTACTCACTGAACCACAGGAATGATGAATGCCCAGTCTGTGGGGTAGAGCGATGTACAGATCAATGTACTGTATATTCTCTCAGCTTCCATTACGTGACACAGCATGTGACAGAAGTTCAGGAGCTGATGGATGGCGATGATGGTGGTGGTGATGCTAATGGTGAAAGCAATGGTGATAATGGTAATGGAGGTGGTAATGGTGATGAAGGTGATGATGCTGGTGAAGGTGATGATATAGGTGATGATGAGGATGATCATGAAGATGTGGACAATGATGATGGTGGTGGTGATAATGATGGTGATGGTGGTGATGGTGATGGTGGTGATGGTGGTGGTGGTGATGGTGATGGTGGTGATGGTGATGGTGGCAGTGGTGATGGTGGTGATGGTGGTGATGGTGGTGATGGTGGTGATGATGATGGTGATGGTGGTGGTGGTGATGGTGGCGATGGTGGTGATGGTGATCATGGTGATGGTGGTGATGATGGTGATGGTGGTGGTGGTGGTGGTGGTGGCGATGGTGATGGTGGTGATGGTGGTGATGGTGATGGTGGTGATGGTGACGGTTGTGGTGATGGTGATCATGGTGATGGTGGCAGTGATTGTGATCACAGTGATGGTGGTGATGGTGGTGGTGGTGGTGGTGATGATGGTGGTGATGGTGATGGTGGTGGTGATGGTGATCACAATGATGGCGGTGATGGCAGTGATGGTGATTGTGGTGGTGGTGGTGATGGTGGTGGTGATGGTGGTGGTGATGGTGATGATAGTGGTGATGGTGATGGTGGTGGTGGCGGTGATGGTGGTGGTGGTGGTGATGGTGGTGATGGTGGTGATGGTGGCGATGATGGTGATGGTGATGGCGATGGTGGTGATGGTGGTGATAGTGATGGTGGTGATAGTGATGGTGGTGGTGGTGATGATTAATATGATGGTGACTAATATGTTGCTATTTCCTTAATCTCCATTGAGCATTTCCCACCTATTAGTACTGTGTAGGTGAGAAACATGTCCAGTCAGCTAACTCTCCAGTTACTGTCATCCCATCCCTGATGAGTATAGAAAAGGCAGAGAATACTGGGAGCCATGGGAGGGTTTGGACACAGCTAGGGTTGGGGTATATAGGTAGACAGGACATGACTTGCTTCAAGGGGCCCATGGTTCCCTCAGTAGGCAGAAGGCACGGACAGCAATAAGACACACAGATGAACCATGCAAAGGTGGGCAGGCCTATTACTGACACAGTAAACAACGGGCAGCATCACTGGAACCCAGAGATGTAGATTTTGGTGGCCACCCTCCCATCCACAGAGCTGAGATGAACAGAAACTCAGAGAAGCGGGCCATGGAGGAGCCTGACCTGGAGGAGCCTGGCCTGGAGGAGCCTGGCCTGGAAGAGCCTGGATTGGAGGAGCCTGGCCTGGAGGACACTGGCCTGGAAGAGCCTGGATTGGAGGACCCTGGCTCTGTGATAAGTATAATAAGTGGATGTGTTTGGAATTAAGGGCACGGTCACTCCTCCAGGGAGACACTGAGGGGCAGTTGTGTAAAAGAAGGACACTTCATGGAGAGCCAGGCTGAAGCTGAGTCTTCTCTGGTTCCTGTGCCAGGCTCAGGGCCTAGCCTCAGACCACAGAGCCAGATATAGTCTAGTCCATCTGACCCTCCTGCCCTGCCCTTTACTGCTTTGTACACTGCCCTTCCATGGCCAGCCTCACAGCCCTGAGGGCCACCATGACTCGGGACTCAGGTGGAGGATCCACACAACCATGGACTGCGATGCTGGAGGTGGCTACTCTGCCTGTCCTTTCAGGTCTGTCTGCAGATGAATCCACTTGCTACCAGCACAGGGACCAGGCTCCTGCCACCTTTTCCTGTCTCAGCTACTGTTGTGCAAGCCTGAGAGCTCTGTCACCACATGGGTGTTATCACAGTCTGCCCACAGGGCTGGTCCCCATCCTTCGAGGCTTGATGCTCTGGGTCTGTGTGGTCCTAGAAGATCACGCGCCATTTGTCTGATACCCATCTGTCTTGTTGTTCCCATCTGTCTTGATGCTCTGGGTCTGTGTGGTCCTAGAAGATCACGCACCTTCCCATTTGTCTGATACCCATCTCTGTTCCCCTCTGTCTCCCAAAGCGTTGGTGCATAAGTTCAAAACAGACCGGCCCGCAAGGGTGCTCTGAATGATTGAGCGACCTTTGATGTTGGAGACCACTCACTATGTGCATCGAGGGCTTAGAGAGCTTAGCCTCAACTTGGTTCTTCACTTGTGGCACAAGCTATGACTGTTAGACCAACAGACCCCCAGGAATGGCCCAAGGGACTTTGGTTGGTCTCAGAGCAACTCTAAAGATAGAGGTGTGATGCCTTTAAAGACAAAAATAAGAGCCACACATGAATATCTGCAGATGCAGAACTCGGAGCTTCTTCAGCTTCCCAGTGCCACAGTCAGAGTGGGCAGCGCCAGGTCCTCCAAGGCCCAGACCTTTAGCTATGACAAGACTTTGGCAAAGCCCCCTATGGTTCTAGGACATACTTCTTACATCTGAGCAATGTCCTGTACACAGGTTCTGTGCACAGAGGAGTACTGAGGACTGCCTGCCCGGTCTCGTGACTAATCCAGAGCCAGTGTCTCTGATCTCCAAGTGAGAAGAGCAGTGGGGAGAGGAGGCCCCCTGAGTCAGGGCAGCAGGGAGAGGAGGGAGGCCCCCTGAGTCAGGGCAGCGGGGAGAGGAGGCCCCCTGAGTCAGGGCAGCGGGGAGAGGAGGCCCCCTGAGTCAGGCCACAGGCCTGTCTGATGGTTCTGGTGGGCCTGTTGATCAGGAGCAGAGGTAGCAGGGAGCACTGAAGCTGAGTACCCAGGCGTGCAGAGGAAGGGAGACAGAAGGCAGAATCCTCGGGTTCCTAACATCATCTGTCGCCTGTCTCACATAGTCCCTCTCCCTTCCTCCCTGAGGAATTCTTTGTCTTGTACCAGGGCTCTGAGCCCAGGGGAGAGCAGGGTAGAAGACAGCAGGGTTGAGTGACACCTACCAATGTCTCCCCATCACCTTGAGGAACCATGTCAACAAGACGTGAAACATGGCCTCTCCTCTGCCCGGGGCCCTTGGTGGCCTGCCAGTGGGGTGTCAGCGCTGAGAAAGAATTCATCCACCCAGAACACAGGTCATATGCTGTGTGGCCAGCCAGAGGCCACCTTACTGTGTGTCCACTGTGGAGGACAGTGCTGCAGGGTCCAATGGGAGCTGCTCACTGCTCTGCGTCTGTCTATGCCCTGGGAGGTGGTGCTTGGCAGGCTGGGGCTGTCCCCAGATACCGTCACAAGGTATCTGTTCCCTAGGCTACAGTCTAGTTTCCCAACAATGCTAGCAGGATTGGAGAGGTTGTGGACCCCACACCCCACCATTGCTGCTCCCCAAGTCCAGCAGCCCCTCTTTCTAGAAAAGGCTCTTGTCAAGGCTCCATTTTCAAAATGGATCGTTGTAACTTTATTATGAAGAATGTAAAAATCCCACAGAAGGGGCCAGGAGAGGTGGCTCAGTTAAAAGCACTGGCTGCTCCTGCCGAGGCCCTGGATTCAGGTCCCCACACCCACATAATGGCTATCAACCATCTATAACTTCAATTCCAGAGGATCCAATGCCTCTTCTGACTTCCATGGGCATTGCCTGACACAAGTGCACTTACACACACGCAGGCAATTCTATACTCATGCATATGAAATAAAATAATGAATCGAATATTTTTTTTGGTCTTTTGAGACAGGGTCTCCCTTTGGTCCCAGCTGGCCTGGAGCTCGCTCTGTAGACCAGGCTGGCCTTGAACTAACAGAGATCTGTGTGCCTCTGCCTCCCAAGTGCTGGGATTAAAGGCATGCGCTACCACGCCCAGCGAATCGAATATTAAATGTCACAGAAATGCACATCTGGGCATTAAATATTCAAATAAGTGAAGTCCTTCAGCACCACACGTTAGCTTCTGTGAAGACCAGGTATCCTAAACAACAAACTCTAACTACAGTGTTGTGAGTGTGTGCCTGAGTTTGAGTAGCTGAGCCCCTCGAACACAGCACAAGTGAGGTGCAGGGCAATAGGAATTGCCAGCAGAAACGCTAGTTCTCTTCAGCTCTCTCACTCCATTCCTGGGATTTTACACCCAGGAAACCAGCCATTCAAAGTTGAGTCACGTGTATAAATATGTTCACTGCCAAGTCATCTAATTGTCGGTGCCTGGAGCATATCTAAATGTCCTAGAAAAGGCTTCGGCAGACTTCTTAAAGGGCCAGACAGTGTTTCTGGCTTTGTGGGCTACCTATGTGTTGTCTGGCTGCTTGGCTACATCCCCGTAGCACACAACCTTCGAGTTCCCCTTGGTTTGTGTTTTCACAACTGGGTCACCATGGCCATCTCAGCTGCAGGGCATGCTGGGAAAGTACCTCCAAGTATTTTGCACTCCTGTGAGGAGACGTGTGTTTTGTTAGGGAGAGATGAGACCATGGCAAGGCAGAAGCCTGCAGCAGGGCCCCTCCTTCTCGGGGACCCTTAGGGACTCTGTATGTTGCCTTTCTTTATAAGAGGAACTCTAACATGAACATAGAGGGAATCAATCGGCAGGTCTTTCACCCATGTCTAAAATGTGTCTAGCACCAGGCAGGCTTGCAGAGGAGGGCTGTCAAGCCCTGGCTTGAGCCTGACAGATATTTCTAGTCTAACTGGGATATAAATGCAATCTACCACAAATGGTGATTATCAGGCTCAGCGCATCTTGGCTGTGGACCAATGGCCTCCAGTTTACAGACTGATCAAGAATTCATCTTGAGCCTTGGGCCCTCTTCAGAGACTCTGGTTCTCCAGGTGGACTATTAACATTGTAGTATCACCCACATGGGCCACGGAAATCAGGGCTTAGCAAGCACTGCCCCTCCCGAGACACGCAAACAGGTCTGCAGGGGACTGGGCTCAAATCCTTTGAGTGTGGAGGGTGGCGTGGTCCCGGAGTCCTGGCCTGGCATCCGGGCTCCCTCGGCACCACAAGAGGAGAACTCCACCAGAGCAATGGGCTTGGTGCCCTGGGTCACAGAACTGTGCTCCTTGCAGGACCAAACAGGATCCAGCCTTCATGGAGGAGGGCGGGGAATGCGTGTGCCTGTACATGTAAATGTGTGTTCACATGCGTGCATGTAAGCATGTGTGCCTGTGTATGCATGTCTATATATGCAAACATATGCTTGTGGGTCTCTATGGTTGCGTGTGCGCACACATGTATATACCTTGTATGTATTCATATGTATATCTGAGCATATGTGTGTAGATTTGTGTATGCTTGTCCATGGATGCCTATGTGCATGTGTTCTTGCGTGTGTGTGTGTGTGTGTGTGTGTGTGTATGTCTGTGGGTGTCCTCAGCTATGTGTACATATGTGTACATGTGTGTATGATGGTGCAGGACCTGACAGTGGACAATCTGTGGTCTGCACCATGCTGGAGCCCAGGGTTCTTGGGTCATACCCATTCTTACCTTTGCCGCAGAGTTATCAAGGGCAATACTTGCATTTCCAGCTAGGCCTGGTGGCCCAGTGCTGGACATGCTGTGAGCTTTGAATGAATGAATGAGTGAATGAATGAATGACTGGGAGTCACCCAGGCTTAACCTATGGAGCCAAGCTCCTGGCAGGAGGCAGGGCTCAAGGTGGAAGTAGTTGTTCACACATGAGCCATTTATCAGCAGCAGAGTGGGAGCCAGGGCTGGCTTAGGGACCAGAGGAAGGCGTGCGGGGTGACGCACCAGGTGTCCCTATCAGAGGCCGGTACATCTTGGAAGCAGACAGAGGAATGTGGCATGGAAGATGGGCCACCCAGAGTCCTGGCCTGGCCTGGTGCTCAGGTGTGTGCCTGTGAAGGTGACAACTGGGGATGGAGGATGAGTGGGAGGTGACAGGAAGGGAGAAGGAGGAAGGACTACAATGTGTCTATGGCTCAGGGAGGTAGGGGAACTGGTGACACTAGTACACAGTCCAAAAGACAGGACAGCAGGAAGCTCAGGGGGGCCAGCTGGGACACACTGCCCTACGTTACAGTGAGGAAGAGCTTGGGGTGGTTAATGACACCCCACCAAGAGGCGGTTCGATGCTGCAGAGCCAGAGAAGTCTGTTCTTGTCCACCCCCATGCCTTTCTTGTCTCTTCCCCAGTGTCCTAGCCTGCCATCCCCCTCTCCTCACTAGGCCAGAGTGGGGATGTGCTGGCTGGGCTCGGTCTGCCCCCTAGGCGGGTACATCAAAGGTCCACATCAGGCTCATCTTCATCTTCGGATGGCGTCATATTCTTGGACATATCTTGATGTCCGAGATCTGTGAGCTCAAACACCACATGTTTGCCCTGGAGACACTTCACGTGCAATTTGGGAATTTGGGAAACACTCAAAATAGCATATGCCCATAAAATTGCCCAAAATGCAGTCCAAATGTGTCTATAAAAAGTGACCCAGTAACTATTAATTGTTATTAGTCCATGCACTTTGAGTTTCCACATGGAGCTGGGTGTCCATTCAGTTGGGTGTCGGTGCATTTGGGGGTGACCTCACTGACAATGACAGGGCAACTTCCCACACTGTTTTGCAGAAGTGAGAGCTCAGCACACTCCACAGCAGCTGACACGATGGAGAAAGTCCTGGTGGCCACTCTCACATTTCCCTTTTGGTAAATTCCTGATCAGTGTGTCAGAATGCAGAAAAAAAGAAGCACCTTAGAAGCCAGGAAAATCAGACACAGGCCACCCTGTCCAGAACGAGCCCCCTGCAGTCCACCACACCTCTTACTGTGGGATAAACAGTTCCTGACATGCTCCATTATCAGCTGGAAAAGGCAGCGCCCTGTGGCACTGAGCACACTTGGAGATCAGTTAGAATGTAATGAGATGCCCTTCACACCCACAAGGATGGCTAGAAGCAAACAAAAACAAAACCCAGAAAAGGAAGTGTTTGTGGTGCCTGGAGGTAGTGCAGTCCTGTGCTCCTGAAGGGATGTTGCCCAGGGCCGTGCTGTGAAAGCAATCACCACCTTCTGACAACCAATGTGATTTAGGCTGCTGGGTTCCTTTGGGACAAAGAAGAAGGAGCTGTGGGGGGTCCGGTGAGCTGTGGTCAAGCTTTGGACCTCCCATGTAGCAGCTGTGTGACCTTAAGCAATTTACTTGACCTCTGTGAGCCTCTGTCCCTTGTCCTTCGCTTCCCAACACTCTGTGGGGCCCAAATAAATCACATGTACAGTCAGCAGGGGCCTCTGTGGCCTGTCCCCTCCAAGCTCCCCAGCCTAGCTTCCATTCTAGAATGTTCTCCTTCCTCACGTCTCTCCAGCTACCCAGGCTGGCTCTCAGCTTTGGGAAGTTACAGCCTTGTCCCAGGACCCTGGCATTCACCAGTGCTGCTGTCTGGACTGTTGTCCACTCACCTCCGCAAACTCCACCTTTGCAGTGGCCCCGTCCTGAGCTGAGCAGCTTCATTCCCTCCTTTGCTCTTGGCTCTCTGCATTACATCCCAGAGCGATAATGGTCAGGATCTCCATCCAGTACAGGATGGTGGTTGGGATCTCCATCCAGTACAGGATGGTGGTTGGGATCTCCATCCAGTACAGGATGGTGGTCTGGATCTCCATCCAGTACAGGATGGTGGTCTGGATCTCCATCCAGTACAGGATGGTGGTCTGGATCTCCATCCAGTACAGGATGGTGGTCTGGATCTCCATCCAGTAGAAGATGGTGGTCGGGATCTCCATCTAGTACAGGATGGTGGTCTGGATCTCCATCCAAGTAGAGGATGGTGGTTAGGATCTCCATCCAGTAGAGGACGATGGTCTTGATCTCCATCCAGTAGAGGATGGTGGTCTGGATCTCCATCCAGTAGAGGACGGTGGTCTGGATCTCCATCCAGTAGAGGACGGTGGTCTTGATCTCCATCCAGTAGAGGATGGTGGTCTGGATCTCCATCCAGTAGAGGACGGTGGTCTGGGTCTCCATCCAGTAGAGGACGGTGGTCTGGATCTCCATCCAATAGAGGATGGTGGTATGGATCTCCATCCAGTAGAGCACAGTGGTCTTGATCTCCATCCAGTAGAGGATGGTGGTCTGGATCTCCATCCAGTACAGGACGGTGGTCTGGATCTCCGTCCAGTAGAGGACGGTGGTCTGGATCTCCATCCAGTAGAGGACGGTGGTCTTGATCTCCATCCAGTAGAGGATGGTGGTCTGGATCTCCATCCAGTAGAGGATGGTGGTCTGGATCTCCATCCAGTAGAGGACGGTGGTCTGGATCTCCATCCAGTAGAGGACGGTGGTCTGGATCTCCATCCAATAGAGGATGGTGGTCTTGATCTCCAACCAGTAGAAGACAGTGGTCTGGATCTCCATCCAGTACAGGACGGTGGTCTTTATCTCCATCAAGTAGAGGATGGTGGTCTGGATCTCCATCCAGTAGAGGATGGTGGTCTGGATCTCCATCCAGTAGAGGACGGTGGTCTGGATCGCCATCCAATAGAGGATGGTGGTCTTGATCTCCATCCAGTAGAAGATGGTGGTCTGGATCTCCATCCAGTACAGGACAGTGGTCTTTATCTCCATCCAGTAGAGGACGGTGGTCGGGATCTCCCTCTGTAAGTGTGGTGAGCCCTCAAGAGTCTGAACTCTGAGCCTCAGAACTCAGTAATGTGTGTAGAGTGCAGGAGCTACTCTGGGACACTGCCCAACCCATCCAGGCATGCCACCTTATATATGCATGTAGTATATGTATATATGTATGCATTTATATGTGTATATATGTGTGTATATGTATATGTATGTGTGTTATTGTGTATATTTGTATGTGTGTATGTATGCATATGTTGTGAGTATACATATGCTTTTGTATGTGTGTAAGTGTGTATATATGTGTGAGTATGTGTTTTTGTTAGTCTGTACGTATATTTATGTGGATATGCTTGTATATGAATATACATGTGTGTGCATATATTTGTTCATGTGTATGTTGTGAGTTTGTATGTGTATGTGTGTGGATATGCTTGTGTATTTCTGAATCTGTATGTATGTGTGAATGTGAATGTGTGTATATGTGTGTATCTATATGTAGATACATATGTGTGCATGTATGTATGTGTGTGTTGTAAGTCTGTATGTATATGTGTATGCATATACTTCTATATGTGTATGCACATATACATAAATATGTGCATATATGTGTATGTGTATGAGAATGTATGTGTATACAATGTATGTGTATATATGCATGTATGTCAGTGTGTGCATACATGTGAATGTGTATGTGAGTGTTTGTTGATGCTGGGGATGGACCCAGGACCTCACACTTTCGTGGCAAGTACTATCCACTGAGCTATACTCCAGCTCTCTAGTTTTTATTTTGACAAAGGGTCTCCCAGGTCACCCAGGCTGGCCTGGAACTGGCCATCTTCCCGCCTCAGCCTCTTGAGCAGCTGTGCCACCAAGCCTGGTCTGCATGTCTTCTTTATGGACCCATGCATTCCCTGGTCCCTTATAGTTTCCACCTAGTGCTGACTCTACTCCAGGTGTAGGGATTCGTCAGTGATGAACTGTGGGGATCCTCTGGGCGTGTCTTCAGGCCCTACCTCTACCATCTAGTCGGGACATCATATTCTACCTAGATGGCTGGGGACAGAACACGGTGTGAGCAGAAGGCCTGCTTTGTCTGCCCTGTGGGGACAGGTGCCATCCTCTCTTTAGGGATTGAGCCGGCCTGGCTGGGGCCCTTGGGATCCACCACAGGTCAAGGTGTTTATTGTGGGTGGTGCTCAGGCAGAAGGCTGAGGGCTGTGGATGGTGCCCAGACCCTGTGGCCACAAAGAAGACACCCCAGAACAGTGGAGTATCTTAGTGGGAGGACACTGGACCAGAACCTCCAGCTCTGAGTGGAACATATTAGACTCAAGTCCTGGAGAAAGCTGGTGGCCCCTAGCCTCAGTTTCCCCATCTACAAGGTGGGACTGAGAACTGCCCCCAGCCTGGCTGAAAGTCCCATCGGGCCTCACCCGTCAATGATCTCGGATGGCCTGGAGACAGTGGATGCAGGCCACACAGGCCGTGTTGAGTGCCAGCGAAGATTCCAGGGAGACCTCACAGATCTGTGAGGACAGCTGCAGCTGGGGTAGAGCTGACGACCTTGGCTCAGACCCAGGCCTCGACCGACCATAAGGTGCTCTGGGGTGGGGGTGACAATGGGCATCATAGGGTGAGGGGCATCCTAACGCACAGTGTGTTGTGCAGAGACACAGCCTTGTTGGAAATGCTGGCCACATGTCTGGCCACACAGAGGGGTGGCCTGTCTTCCTCTAGGCCCTTTGCTGGTGTCCCAAGGCAAAGGCAGGAATTCTGACAGGGGAGGCTGAAAGATGGGTCCCCGCTGCCTCATCCAGATGATCTGTTGAGGCTGTGAAGCCCCAGAAAGGGCCAGGGCCTGACAAGGCCTCACTCTGCAGCTCCCAAGGGCCTTGTCAATCAGGCCCAGGCAGGGCGCCTGGGACTGGCCAGGCGGCTTGAAAGAAAGCCGGGCATTGTTTGAAGGGTTAGCCCATTGGCTTCTTCGGTTTCACTGAGAAGTCTGTGTGGCCAGTTTCGAGTTTGTTGGGAGCTGGGTGGGGCCGGTGTGAGGAGTGGCCTTTGGGGTCTAGGTGGGCTGTGCTCATGACTTATTGGAGGTGTCGGGGGCGGGCAAATGCACACTTTCATTCCATATTTGGTGACTTGGTGGGCTTCCAGGCCTCCCTGGCTCCCGTTGTCAGGATCTTAATGAGAAACCCCAAAAGGATTTAGAAATTTCCCTTTCCCAAGGACAGGAAATAAATGGGAAAGTTCTAGGGAATTGGGGGAAAACCCATGGCAAGTTAGAGACTGTGGCCTTTGTTGTCTGTACGAGTATTCATGAGACAGAACAGGAGGGGTGTGTGGGAGGTGGGAGGGGCACCTGTGTGGATTTGAGAGAGGAAGAGGCCAGAGAAGAGACAGGTCTTGGGGAAGAAGGAGAGAGTGAGAGGAGGGAGGACAGGGGAATTAGTGTGATGAGGTGAAGAAGGAGAGAGAGAGAGGAGGGAGGACAGAGGAGTTAGTGTGATGAGGTGAAGAAGGAGAGAGAGAGAGGAGGGAGGACAGAGGAGTTAGTGTGATGAGGTGAAGGAGAGAGAGAGAGAGGAGGGAGGACAGAGGAGTTAGTGTGATGAGGTGAAGAAGGAGAGAGAGAGAGGAGGGAGGACAGAGGAGTTAGTGTGATGAGGTGAAGAAGGAGAGAGAGAGAGGAGGGAGGACAGAGGAGTTAGTGTGATGAGGTGAAGAAGGAGAGAGAGAGAGGAGGGAGGACAGAGGAGTTAGTGTGATGAGGTGAAGAAGGAGAGAGAGAGAGGAGGGAGGACAGAGGAGTTAGTGTGATGAGGTGAAGAAGGAGAGAGAGAGAGGAGGGAGGACAGAGAGTTAGTGTGATGAGGTGAAGAAGGAGAGAGAGAGAGGAGGGAGGACAGAGGAGTTAGTGTGATGAGGTGAAGAAGGAGAGAGAGAGAGGAGGGAGGACAGAGGAGTTAGTGTGATGAGGTGAAGGAGAGAGAGAGAGAGGAGGGAGGACAGAGGAGTTAGTGTGATGAGGTGAAGAAGGAGAGAGAGAGAGGAGGGAGGACGGGGAGTTAGTGTGATGAGGTGAAGAAGGAGAGAGAGAGAGGAGGGAGGATGGGGAGTTAGTGTGATGAGGTGAAGGAGAGAGAGAGAGGAGGGAGGACAGGGGAGTTAGTGTGATGAGGTGAAGAAGGAGAGAGAGAGAGGAGGGAGGACGGGGGAGTTAGTGTGATGAGGTGAAGAAGGAGAGAGAGAGAGGAGGGAGGACAGAGAGTTAGTGTGATGAGGTGCCATGGGTGCTCCCCTAGCCAGAGATACGCGTGTGGTGACTCCCAAGGGGCTCTGTGCTGGGAAACTCTGCCTTGCTGTGATTTGAGTGTATGTCCCCAAAAGGTCATGTGTCGTAGGTTTGTAGGTTTGGGCCCTAGCTTGGGAGGGTGCTGGACCTTCAGGAGTTGGGGGGCGCTTATGGGAGGTCTTCCAACCCTTGGAGGATTTTCTGGAAGGACCACTGACACCCAGGTTCTTCTTCGTCCTCTCCCTGGCCTGCGCTGGACATTCAGCCTTCACTTATCCCTCTCCCGGTGTCCACTGACCACAGCCATGTCAGAACTGCTGAAATAACCCCATCCTCTCACCAGATGCATCTTCAGGCCACGCCTCTGCTGTGCAGCCCTGACCACATTCTACCAGAGTGGCTGGGGACAGAGAGCAACAGAGACGGAGGCCTGCTTAGTCTGCCCAGGTGCCATCTTTTCTCTGGGGTTCCGGTTGGCCGGGCTGAGATCCTCAGGGATGAACCGCGGGCCACACTGTTTGCTCCTGTCCATCCCTGACTGACTGAAGGCCACAGCCCATTTGGCATGTCATCCATCATGCCAGCCCATCCTCCCCCTTTAACCTCATCCTCCATCTTTTAAATTCCATCCCATGGCACCTAGGGTGACCCATGATGTGTAAGAGTTGACAGCCAGTGGCATTTGGTGACTAGGGTTCTATGGGCTGGAGGTTTTTCATACCTCCCCAACCTTGTCCAAACCTCCACCACTGGGAAGCTGGACCCAGAGACAGGTAATATCTCAAGGAAGCCAGTGAGCCAGCGGCAGCTGCAGCACACCCAGGGGCCCAGGGGCTCTTGCCCTGGAGACCCTGGCTGCCTTCCCCTTCCCCCACCCACCCCTGATGTCTCCATCTGTATACCTCACCTTCTCACCAAGCCTTCTGAGGCATGATCTGGGGTCACTGTGCCCTCCCCCCTACTGGAAAACCTCTTCCCACCCTCTCATCCCTCTCTCAACAGGGAGAATGAGAAGAAACGCTGCAGGGCTGTGGTGTGCAGGGCCACTCCACACTCATTGCTCCCAGCCATGGACACCGCAGTGTCCAGAACCACCCGCTGGGGTCTGGGCAGCAGTGGCAAGATGGGTAACAGGCAACGGTGCAGAGGGGCCACACAGAGGGCCACACAGAGGAGGACATATGGAGCCACCCGGAGGGACACACAGAAGAGGACATACGGGGCCACACGGAGGGACACACAGAGGAGGACATATGGGGCCACACAGAGGGACACACAGAGGAGGACATACGGGGTCACACGGAGGGACACACAGAGGAGGACATACGGGGTCACATGGAGGGACACACAGAGGAGGACATACGGGGGTCACATGGAGGGACACATAGAGGAGGGCATACGGGGTCACATGGAGGGACACACAGAGGAGGACATACAGGGCCACACGGAGGGATGCAGAGAGGAGGGCATACGGGGTCACATGGAGGGACACACAGAGGAGGACATACGGGGTCACATGGACGGACACACAGAGAAGGACATACGGGGCCACAGGGAGGGACACACAGAGGAGGACATACGGGGCCACACGGAGGGACGCACAGAGGAGGACATACGGGGCCACATGGAGGGACACACAGAGGAGGACATACGGGGTCACATGGAGGGACACACAGAGGAGGACATACGGGGTCACATGGATGGACACACAGAGAAGGACATACAGGGCCACAGGGAGGGACACACAGAGGAGGACATACGGGGCTACAGGGAGGGGAGACGCTGACCTGGGTTTTCCCCTCTTCTATTTTTGGAGGTTTAACCAGCTGGGGAGGAATGTGCCACAGTCAGCACAAAGCAGGAAAGTTGGAATTGTGCTGAGCAGGGGATCTAGACTCCGGGGCTGCTCACAAAATGCAGAAGGGACAAATAGCCCTGGAGGCGTCTGTCCTGGCAGCTGGGGGGACTTCTATGCCACAGTTGTGACAACGTGTAGGATAGGAGGACCTCATGTGCACTCCCGGTCAGTGGTGGGGTCAGTTTGGGAGCGGTCATCACAGTGCTGGGCTGGTGTCAACCCTGTAGGCGGCCTGGTGGGGGCGCCACCTGGTGCACCCTGTAGCTGTCTCATACAGGGAGCCAGAGAGGAAGCAAGCAGAAGGCAGTGTCCCAGCTGTGCACATCTGTGGTTCTGCAGGCTCTGGAGGGCAGCTTGGGATGTCTCCATCCCTTGGTAGCTGGGCCGCTCCGGAATCCCAGATCCTCCCAGAGTGGGGGAGGAGAGCACAGACCTCTGCAGCTGTCAGTCACAGCCAGCGAGGCTAGAAAACAGATGTCACTCATTGTTCCCTGACAAGAACAAATAAACAGGCCTGGGAGAGCAGGCCTCTCTGCAAACCCCAACGTGCTGTGTGCTCACATGTCCACCCACAGACAAACATGTCCACATGCATGACCATGTACCCCAGATACTCACATGTGTCTACACTCAAGATCACACACCCCAGATATGCACACATGTGCACACATGCCAGATACAAACATCCACACATATGATAACACACTCTACATAAACACATATCCACACACAGGATCACACATTCTAGATATGCACTTGTGTACACACGTAATCCCATGCCCCAGATATGGACACATGACCACACATGTGCTCACACAAGCCCCAGATATTCATTCACATGTGTTCAATACATGATCACACACCCTAGATAAGCACATATGTACCCACATGATCACACAGGCCCCATTTAGGCACTGTCCAAATGCACATTACACACCCAGACATGTATACATATACACATACATAATCCTATACCCCAGATACTCACACATGATCACATCCCAGATATGCACACATGTACACACATGATCCCACACAAACTAGGTAATTTTCTGGCTGACAGAAATCAAATGTTGCTCCTTGTTCATACTTATTTCCCTCCTCCCAGTGCTCTGGGATAGCCTTGGCTACTTAATTATCAGTCTCAAGACCTGCACCTGCATGGCCTGGGAGCCTACTGATTGTGAAGACCTGACTCCCTGCTGCTGTGGGTTCCCAGAGCACCTGCCCATCCCAACAGTATGGCTTCCTGGAGTCCAGACAAGACTGAAGGTCTTAGAAACCCACAACAGCAAGTTCAGGGGAGCCCATACCGGGCCCTGTAGGGTGTGCGGACTAAGAAGGGAGCCCAGAGTATTCCGGGGAACACTGGTACCTCCCTGCCTGGGATGGAAGCACCCTATCCAGATACTGTATTAGGAGCTGGAGAGGTGGGAGGAAGTAGGTGGGGGTGACCACCCTCACCCTGAGAGCTCTGTGGCTCTCCCTAGACTGGAGGCTCTGTGTGGACAGCATGTGGTCTCACTCAGGCTGAGTGCAGGAGAAGTGGCCGCAAGCACTGCTCGAGTGGTTGACACAGCAGCCAAGCAGGATGGCCCACTAAGACCTGGGTGTCACAGATGTGCGTGCATCCATAGGGAGCTGCACCCTGCACCCTGGGGAGGCTGGACCACCCATGCCTGTCTTGGAAGCAGCAGAAACAAAGCTTCAGGTTCTCCTGCCCGTGCCCTCTGTGTCTCTTCTCGGCCTGCCCCCTCCCGGCTCTGTAGCAGGCACTGTCACCCGTTGGTCCACCTTCTGTCTAGAACCCTCTCAGCCTTTAAACATTTGCAGCAGGCTGTGTCTCCGCAGCCACAGGGCCTCTCCTTCCATCCTCACCAGAGTCACAAACCAGGCCAAGTGTTAGAAGGCCAGATGTGTCTGCGTGAAAAGCTGAAATGAAACACTGCGAGTTGATGGGTCTGTACCAATGGTGGGTCTCAGGACGGCCTTGAGGGCATGGGTCTCTGTCCCAGGGACGTCCTCCCCAGGCCGTCACAAACCAGAGCAGAGGCTGTTCTGTTCAGAGGGCATCTCCCATGCACACTCACCTGAGGACCATGGTGGGGCTGGGGGAGTGAAAGCCCAAGTCTCTTTTCCCCCTCCCCTCTTTGAGGTCTTCACAGGCTGAGTTTGGTGGCAGCATGGTGGTCTGATGTCACAGGCTGAGTTTGGTGGCAGTGTGGTGGTCTGGCGGGTCAGGCCTAAGGTCAGTAGACTTATTCTTTTGGCCTCGTGGATGAAGAGTATGCCCGCAGATAGCTAGGGAAATGTGTCCTTGCTGCCTCCTGTGCCCTTTTGGGTACCCTCTTACCACTGTACCGCAGGCAGACACCCTTTCTTGGAGTCAACTTTGAGCAAACACCATCCACCCTCTTTTGAGTCAACTTTAGTCTAAGCCGTGGAATGACTTGGGTGCAATTCCTTTTCTTAAAGTCTATCATTACAGGTTTGGTGAACTGGTTCAAGCCTGTAATCCAGTACTCAGGAGGCTAAGGCACAGGGAATTGAGTTTGAGGTAAGCCTGGGCTACTTAAGCAGAACTTGTCTCACAAAAGGAAAACACGGACCTGAGTCCCCAGACACCACACAAAAGCCGGATGCGGTGGCGCGCTCCTGTGGAGACAAGACAGTCCCTGGACTTCCCTGGCCGGCCAGCCTCATCAGATCAGTGATTCTTAAGCCAATGAAAGACTCTATCTGCAAAAATACAATGGGCAGTTCCTGGGGAACGACACCCGAGTCTGTCCTCTGGCCTCCACATACACACAACCATTAGAAATATCCAAAGAAAGCTTGTAACATGCTTCATGCACATGTTATGGAAACCACCACTATCCCTGAGGTCGTACCCCACACCTGAAGGTTGCTCATCACCTCAGCACAGACTGCTAGGCCCTCTGACCACGTGGCCATGTTGATGGAGTAGGGGAGGCCTGGAAACAGTGGACATCCAAGTGCACTGTCAAGACCAATGTCACATGTGCAGCACCTAGATCTGGGTTTTCCCCACCAAGCCAGCGCAGGTCACCGCTTCTTCATCCACTCACGGTTGCTGAGCCCTCGGAAGGGCTGGCACACACTACATCCATCTCCTCTCGTCTGTTTCTCATTCTGTTTAGGTCACTTTCTTGTGGAATAAACAAGGAAAAGGCAAAGGCATAAACAGCAGGAGGTGTGCAGGGCCTGACTGCCAGGCTGGAGGACACAGAGCCACACCCTGCCCTGCTTGAAAGCCAGCGTTTGGATGGCGGCCAGGTCTCCAGGATGAGCAAGTGCCTCCAAGGGACAAATACTTTTCACAGACTGCAGCTGAAATGGAGACTCAAACATTTAAAAATAAATACAGGAGAAGAAGAAAGGAGGAGAGGAAAGACAAAGACCTGAGGACTTGGGCTTCGAATGAGCGAAGACCAAGTTTTAATAGTTCCAGTCACTGCCCCCAAAGACTGCTTTCCAACTTGACAGAGCCGTGGACCCCAGAGCACACATTTCTTTTTTTTTTAATTTTATTTATTTATGTGTATGAATGTACTGTCTGCATGCAGGTCTGTGCACCCGTGTCGTGCAATGCCACGGAGGTCAGAAGAGGGTGTCAGATTCCCCTGGAACTGGAGTTCTCCTGGAATTGGAGTTTCATACGGTTCTCAGCTGCCATGTGGGTGCTGGAGATTGAACCCGGGTCCTCTGCAAGAGCGGTCAGTGCTCTTAACTGCTAGGCCATCTCTCCAGCCCCAGAGCACACATTTCTAAGTGGAGACCAGGGCTTCACTGTGGGCCTCAGTTTCCTCATCTGTAAAGTGGGGGTAATAATTTTTCATTTCCCAGGGTGACTGTGAGAGTTAAATGGCAAATTTAAGTAGTGGTCATCTTTACCAACACCATTATAATCACCATCACCACCACTATCACCAGCAACCTATCTATCAACAACACCACATTATCACCATCACCATCATCACCATCACCAGTATCAGCATTTCCAGGATCACCATTACCATCATCACCATCACCATTGTCACTAGCATCATCACCAACACCATCATCACTACCATCACTACCATTACTACCATCACCACCATCACCATCACATCATCATCATCATCATCATTGCCATCACCAGTATCAGCATTTCCAGGATCACCATTACCATCATCACCATCACCATTGTCACCAGCATCATCACTAGCATCATCACCATCAACTACCATCACCATCATCACATCATCATCATCACCATTACCATCACCATCATCACCATTACCATCACCATCATCACCACCATCATCACCATCATCACCACCATCACCATCACCACTACCATCACTACCATAATCACCATCACCACCATCACCACCATCATCACTACCACCATCATCACTACCATCATCCCCATCATCATCACCACCTGATTCCTGTTACTATTTAGGAACCGGGAAATCCAAAGCTATCAGATGATCAGCCAGGATGCTGGAAACTGGAAAGCCAAAGGTGATGATTGGCAAAGAACAGATTCTCCTCTAACCTCACTTTCCCCAACTGTATAGTGGATAGTAACACTTCACCGGCCAGTTTGAGAGGACTCCTGGACACAGCATTGCCCTTCCTGCTTCTGTGCTGCAGATGGGGGCGTTTCGTCCCACTGTATGATTTCTGGCAAATGCTCTTTATTTTGGAATATAGTTCAGAACAAGCAGTCGGCAGAAGTATTCGATATATTTATGTGCATCTGTTCTCTATCTATGTCCCAGAAATGATGGTGATGAGACTCCCTAACATGCAGAGCACTGCTGGCAAACAGAACCTCCAGCCTGAGCTGGGTGCTGCTGTCCCCAACTGCCTATGAGGAGTGTCTGCCCCCTCTCCCAGACTCTTCGGCCTGTCCCACCTCCCCTCCATACTCAGAGAAGCTGCTGACCCCTCGCCAAGCCCTCTAAGAACCCATGCCACAATGACACCTGGTGTCACCCCTTCTCCTCCAGCAAATGCGGTTCACTCTCAAGGGGCAGTTTAGCAACACAGAGCTGAAGAATTCAAAGGCAGTGTGGGGCTACAGAAGAAGCTGTAGGTAGGTGGTGTTTGTTTTGCATGCAAGAGGCCCTGGGTTTGATCCCCAGCATCACAAATACATAAGTCAAATAAAGAACAATTGAAGTCCATGAACATTCGCCTAGAAATTTAAAATTCTAATTTAAATTCTAGGTGTTTGTCTTGGCGCAGGCATAGTGGGTCTTCCCTAGTGTGGCTACAACAACAGCCTCAGCTCCACTTGAAATGGTGAATGGGTGAGAGAGTTCCATGATGGATATTAGGAAGTTGGCAGCCATTGCTCGCATGGGATAAACAACACTAACACCTGCTAGGTAGAAGGGAAACTGTGACAGGCTGCAGTTGTTGCATTTTAAGGGAAAGTCATGTCCAAGAGAGGCAGAGCAGCTGCAGCTCCATGGCTCCCAGCCGCCTTGGCAAACTCAGTCCAAAGAGCCTGGGTACAAGATGCTGATTCCCTTGAACTCCTCCTTCCTTGGGCAGCAGCTTTGTTGCTTGGCATCCCTGGGAGACTGTGCAGCCCCGAGCCTGTGCCCTCCTGTACCAGTCAGCCTCCAGGGCTGTGTGTGTGTGTGCATACTTGTGTATACACATATGTATACTTTGATTTATTATTTTATTTTCTGTGTCTGTATATGGTGTGTGTTTGTGTACACATTCCTGTGTGTGTGTGTGTGTGTGTGTGTGTGTGTGTGTGCTAGCATGGAGGCCAGGGACTAAAGTCAGGTGTCTTCCTCAGTCACTCACCATGCTGCTTTTGAGGCAGGGTCTCTCTCACTGAACCAGGGACTCACCAATTCAGCCCCCAGCGACCCTCCCACCTCCGCCTCCCAGCACCAGGACCATAAGCACATTCTGCCGCACTTGCCTTTTACACGGGTGCTGTGGACAGTGCTCAGTCCTCATCCTGCTACCATCTTTTTACACGGGTGCTGTGGACAGTGCTCAGTCCTCATCCTGCTACCATCTCTCCAGCCCCATTATAATCACCATCACAAACACCTTTTGATGTTTAAAAAGCTCTTTAAATGGCTTTAACGTGAATTGCTGTTTTAAAATTCATTAAAAGATCTACTACCTGCCAGGCTGGCATCTGGTGGCTTCCCTGGTCAGCCTGCAGGTGGCCTCTGCCTGAAACACCCATGCCTGTTCTGCAGGTGCCTCCGGCCTGGGAGATGAGCAGCCAGTCCTGAGGCAGCTGGAGTGCGGGGTGGAAGCTCTACAGTCCCAGAACCAGAAATACCTGGTTGAGCTACATGGGGCGGGGGGAACACAGCATCAGTAGCTGTGTTGGTAACTCAGGACTCCCTTGCCAGGAGAGCCCTGGCATGCTCCGGGAGACCGTCTGCTAGCCCTGACTTCCCCACTTTGCGCTCATCCAGCTTCCGGTGATCAGCCCTTTCTCTTGGGACTCTTCTTGGCTTTGAGGACAATGCTCACTGTAAAGAAAACACCATGGTGGGGCTGGAGAGATGGCTCAGCGGTTAAGAGCTCCAACTGCTCTTGCAGAGGACTGGGTTCTATTCCCAGCACCCACATGGTGGCCAAGAAAACACAATCATTTCCAAAGGGCCCTGCACCTGCAGCTTTAGCTCTGTCGCCTCTGCCTGTCCCTCTGCCTCTAGCCAATAAAGCTTTCTTTCAGAAGCATTTCCCCCAATGCCTCTGGACCGATTGTTCAGCAAGGAACAACCGTCAGATGCCTTGCCCTCCTGTCACCTGCCCAAGTGTTAGCTAAGGTCCAGAGGCTCCAGGGAATGCCCATTGTGGCCTCCAAGCCTGGTCCCACCTGTGGCCACCGCATTGATCCATCACCCTTCTGTGGATTCCATCTCCTCTGGGCCACCTCATCGCTCACCTGCTCCTAAGAGCACATGCTGTTCCACCTGTGGCACAATGCTGTTGCACCTTATGGCACAGAGTCATCACTGGGGGCAATTGAAGAAAATCTTGGGAAGGTAACAGAGCCCATCTCCAAAGCACAAGTATCACATCTTCTCTTATTCTCTCATTTATGGGTCCTAGATTTTTATAGCAATACATAAAACCATATGTGCACCAATGACATAAAATAAGTGTCTAAGGGAACACAGGAGACTGGGGGAGGGGCAAGAAAGGGGGTTTGGGAAAGATGGGGTGTGCTCAAATGTATTGTGCACACACATGAAAATGGCCTGTGTGACCCCACATAATAAAGTTAACAAAGCAAAACAAACACCAAAAACCCAAGCTGACTACCCGACCACCCCCAGACCCTGCTTCCTGGAGTGTGGCCTGACGGGAGACTCCTGGGAAGGAGCCAGCGCCAACTTCCTCCCAGGGTCGAGTCATAGGACTCCCAGCCCGCGGGCTGGTCTGCTGCCTCGGGGCCTTTGCACCTGCTGCAGCTCCTGGACGGACCCTCCTGTCTCTTCCCCAGGGTAAGTTCAGGTCAGGTCCCTTCAGTCATGCTTTCCTCAGTCATCCTGGTCACGCTCGGTTTTGTCAAGTTCCTACCACAACCCAATGGCCTGTTCTGCATATGAACTTGGTTTTCTGTCTCGAAGCTCTGTGGCAGGGGCTGATAGTATCCCTGTGAACAAACGGATGGCACACCTGCCTTAAGACCCCGTGCATTTAATGGCTCAGTGTCTGCTGCCAGGCAGGAAGCCAGGGGTGGTCTGCAAGGCCCCACACCCTCTGATGAGCAGAATCCAGATGGCAGACTGACATCACCCAGTCATGGCCACCCCCATCACCTCCCACAATGCACCCAGCCACAGCACTGAGCACCAGCCACCCACTTCAGGGCGCTATGGCACAAGGACTGTCAGCGCCAGTCAGGGCTGGGGACTATCCCTCTCATCACCCTGACTCCTGTGCTAGGCTCCATGTCACTTCTCCTGAACCTTGCCCTGTGGTGAAGACGTTGTCCCCAGGCTATCTGAAGTCCCTGAAACCCCTCCCCCAGGCCACAGGTGGGGCTTGACTTCAAATTCAGAAAGTCCTTGCTGCTTCCTACCCCAGCGTGCGAAAGGCAAGGTGACTCAGGCACCTCGAAAACAGCAAAAAGCTGGGGGAGCAGCAGTTTTAGATGGGTGAGGCTGGGCGGTACCCATCAGCCACTGCTTCTTCCGGCCTGGGGTCATTTAGCCACAGCCCTGACAGATAGAATAGAATAGAATAGAAGGTGTAGATGACTGAAGTCGATGCATGATATCAGTCTCTCACCAGCCCATCTTCCTCTGCACCCCCCGCAGATTCTCACAGCTCACCTTCACAAATGCTCACCCACCCTCCTACTCAACTAAGGCATTCACACACATTCTCACACCCCACACAAGCTCACAGACTTGAGCAAACACACACACACACATACAGAGAGAGAGAGAGAGAGAGAGAGAGAGAGAGAGAGAGAGAGAGAGCACCTAGGTTCTCTCCCTCTTGTTTAAATCTCTAAAAAGTGGCATTTACCAAAACAAACAGAACCTGAGCAGTGTGGAATCCACCTTGTAGAAAGGCTGGCTTTATTGGTCACCCAGTAAATCAAAACACATGGGGAAGTGTTACACTAGGAACAGGCAGCGACTGTGCTCCACCCCCCCACCCCCAGCTCTATTGGATCTTCTCTAATGGGAACCAGCTGGCAATAAAGAGCCCAGTTCATGGGAATCCACCCTCGGTTGAGAGCAGGCTGGGAGGCACTGGACCAGGAGAACAGTGAAAACAGCTGTAATTGACTGGAGAGGTCAGGCTCTGGGAGAAAGTAGGGGACAGAGGTGACACTACAGCTGGTGTAGAAATGTGCTCCTGGTCACCTCTGGCAGCACGAAGAGGAGCCAAAAAGAAAGGCATCTATGAGGCTCCTCCCTGCAGGGTTGGCCCAGTGGACAAGGCTCAGGCAGTTGTTGAGTCAAATACAAGCTAAGGGGAGTTTATTAACATTGGCATTATAATCATGAAGAAAATGGTGATGGTGATGGTGATGGTGGTGGTGATGGTGATGGTGGTGGTGATGGTGATGGTGGTGGTAGTGGTGGTGATGGTGATAGTGGTGATGGTGATGGTGGTGGTGGTGGTGGTGATGGTGGTGGTGGTGATGGTGATGGTGGTGGTGATGGTGATAGTGGTGATGGTGATGGTGATGGTGGTGGTGATGGTAGTGATGGTGATGGTGGTGGTGGTGGTGATGGTGGTGGTGGTGGTGATGGTGGTGGTGGTGGTGGTAGTGATGGTGGTGATGGTCATGGTGGTGGTGGTGATGGCAATGGTGGTGGTGGTGTTGGTGGTGGTGATGGTGGTGATGGTGGTGATGGTGATGGTGGTGGTGATGGTGGTGGTGGTGATGTGGTGGTGGTGGTGGTGATGGTGGTGGTGGTGGTGATGGTGATGGTGATGGTGGTGGTGGTGGTGGTGGGGATGGTGGTGATATTGATGGTGGTGGTTGTGATGGTGATGGTGATGGTGGTGGTGGTGGTGGTGGTGATGATGGTGGTGGTGGTGATGATGGTGGTAGTGGTGGTGATGGTGATGGTGGTGGTGGTAGTGATGATGGTGATGGTGATGATGGTGATGGTAGGAGTGATGATATTGATGATGGTGTTGATGATGGTAATGATTATAGTGGTGATGCTGGTGATAATAATAATGTTGGTGATTATTGTGATGGTGATGGTAGTGGTAATAGTAATGATGGTGATAGTGGTAGTGATGATGGTGATGGTACTGGCGTTGGTGATGCTGTTGCTGATGGTGGCTATCATGATGGTGATTATAATAGTGATGTTGATGTTGATGTTGATGATGATGATAATGATGATGACAATGATGAGGCCAGCAGTCCAAAGCTCCAGATGAGCAGGTATTTAGTTCTCATAGTTGGGAGGCATAGGCAGCAGAAGAATAAATTCAAGCCAGCCTAGGCTACTAGTAAATTCAAACCCAACCTGAGCCTTACAGCCAGACCCTGTTGCAAACCCTAAAACACAACAGAATAAAACAAACAAATACACACACACACACACACACACACACACACACCACCACCACCACCACCACAAACACATTCCTGGAAGTCAGAAGGAGCAAGCCCCTACCAGCTCGGCAGGGTCAAGGCTCTGAGGGTTCGAACCCTCATAACAAAGTTCAACAGTCTTCACTTTTTCCACTGGTTTGTCTGTTTTAAACTTTCCCTCTGCACAGGAGGAAATTGGCACTGAATTCTAGAAATGGAACCTGAAACCCCCCCCCCCCCGCACACCCTTTCCTGTCTTTTATCAACTCAGTGCTCTCCCGCAGGGGGCCTGTGGGCTATTCTAGTAACAGTGTCCCAGCCCTTCTCCACAGGGTTGTGTGACACTCACCTTGCTTGTTGTTTAGCAATTTAGGTTTATAGATAATGGTTTTTATGATCCAACAGCTGTTGAGAGGTGAAGCCACCCAACACTTTCCTTTGACGCTCATTTACCCTGGGCAGTGCTGGCCACTGGAACTCCCAAGCCAGAACTGAGAGTCAGCCTTGCATTTCTCAAGCCTTGTGGTATCTAGGCTCAGTGTCTATTGTTGATGGTCCATGAGATGAGACTGATCTGTCCAGAAATCTGTAGGAAGACCCAGAGCAGGCTCCTTCAAAGTCAGTCCCTCCACCTACACTGTCTCACAGCAGAGACCCAAGTGCAGGAAGCAGAACACATTTCCACAGCTGGGCACAGAAAGACCTAGCCATCTGATGGGCTAGCACCCACTACCACCTTAGCTAACTGAAACCATATTCACATTATTGTACAGATTTATCTATCATTGCAGGTCAAGACAGTGAGGTGCCACACACGGCCCTGTGAGACCCACGGTTCTGCTCTGCTCACACCCTGAAAAGTGCTGCACTCTGGCACCACAACCACCATCATCATCTTCACCATCCGAATCATCATCACTATCACAATCATCACCATAAATATCACCACTATCACCACCATTACTACTACTACCACCATCATTACTACTACCATTATCATATCACCATCACCACCATTACCACCACATCACCATGATTATCACCACAATCATCATCACCATCATCATCACCGCCACCACTATCACTATTGTCATTATCACCACAATTGCCACTACCAACATCATCACCACTTTCATTAATTTGCTGTTACTTGCTGGAGAAATCGTGGCTCCTGGTGACTTCCGACTGTACTTCCCTGAAGGGGCAGATAAAGAGGAGCCGGGAGGGGCTTGTGCTGAATACGGCAGAGCAGGGCCTGGCAGCAACTCCCTCTGAGCCTTTATCCCTTGTGCTCAGGGGATGACAAGCTTGGAGCTCTGATTTCCCCAGTTGCACCTCCTGGCTGCCTTCCCCAGCCTCTTCTTTGACAAAATGACAAGGATGTAGATCTGGGGCCGCCAGAGAAGGAGGTATAGACATGCCCCAGCTGGTCTGTAAATGTCAGGACTAGTCTGCAGTCAGCTTGGAAATCTTTGGAAAGGACCCCATAGGGATCCCTGTGGTGAATCCCATGGTGGACACCCTGCCTGCACCCACCATTTACTGGCCAGGGAGAGGTATCCACATGGGAGCATTACAAAGAATCAGGGACATATGGCAGCTCAGGAGCGAAGCTGGGGACTGGAAGACCTTTCTTGCCTTCAGAGAGAACCATGTCTCCTCTTCCTGGCCTTTCCCTCCAGTGGGTTCTTTGACATGGTCCCAAAAGGGAACCTGTGGCTACTGCTTCTCTCCGGAAGGCTTGAGGAAGGCTGGCCACATTACTATTAGATATCACAATTTGAGCCCAATTTCTGGATATCAAAAGGAATCCTGATATCAAATTTTTTCCATTCCTTCCTTCCCAGATTTCATGAAGAGCGAAGCAGACACAGGCCTACAAAAAGAGTTGTTTCCACCGGCGTGGTGGCTCACACCTTTAAGCCTGGTCTACAAAGTGAGTTCTAGGACAGCTGGGAATACAGGGAGACCCTGTCTCAAAAAGACAAAAAAAAAAAAAGTCTCGTTTCCATCTTCCTTCTCCACCACAACTCCATCCCTAGTTCCTCCAGCAGCAGCAACTTGGCGATGGGGAGCGAAGGTTCTGGAGGGGCTTCAAGCCGCAGGAACTGGCATAGCTCCTTCTGGGGCTGTGCAGTCTAGATTCAAGTCCCAGTGTAGCCAGAGGTGGGGCCTAGGCAAGGCTCTCTCCCTGAGCTGCAGTGTCTTCTCCATTTACAAAATGAGAGTAATAGCAGGTCTAAACATGGGGTGATGGGACAGCTAGATGATTTGATGATGGTGGTAATGGTAGTGATTGTGATATAGTGATGGTAGTGATGGTAGTGGTTCTCTGTGTATTTTATGAGGGGCCTCTGACAAGAATGGTTCTCTTTTTTGTAGCTACAAAAAAAGCCTCCTTTCTGGATTGCCAAGTTTATAATTGACCAGAAGACACAGGGGGTTTCATGTGTGTCCATGTAGCCATACAGGGAAAGGTTCTAGTCGAGTAAGAACTGTCATCAGCAATAACTTGCATTTTTTTAACTGTGAAAGTGTTCTTTAGTGTAAAGAATGTTCTCAAAGGTTTTCAAAAAGATAATCATCAATAGATGTTTACTTGAAGATTTAAAAGTTGTGAAGTTGTTAATGTGTAGACTACTTACTGCAGGTTTACTCTGGAAAACAAATTGCCAGGGAAAGAAACAGGAAAATAAGCAAACATCTTGGGCCTGGAGTGCAATTGGATATAAGTTGTTTTTTCAAAACTGTGATCATGTATTTCTTGCAAATAAGATGGCTATATAGAAGGACATTTCTTTCTTTCTTTCTTTCTTTCTTTTTTGTTTGTTTTTTTGTCTTTTTCAAGACAAGGGTCTCCCCTGTAGCCCCAGCTGGCCTGGAACTGCACTCTGTACACCAGGTTGGCCTTGAACTCACAAAGATCTGCCTGCCTCTGCCTCCCGAGGGCTAGGATTAATGGCGTGTGACACCATGCCTGGAAGAAGTATATTTCTAACTTTACAACTCTTAATTTTCTGGGTAAGTTACTATGCATTATCAAAGCAAATGTAATCTTTTTTTTTTTTTTTGTGTCTTTTTTTGAGACAGGGTCTCCCTGTAGTTCCAGCTGTCCTGGAACTCACTATGTAGACCAGGCTGGCCTTGAACTTACATAGATCCACCTGCCTCTGCCTCCCAAGTGCTAGGACTAAAGGCGTGTGCCACCATGCCCAGCCCAAAAGTATCTTTTTTTATTTTTTATTATTTATGATTTTATTATTATTTATTTTTAATATTATATTTGTACAAGATGGTCAAATCTCAGACCCGTGCCCACCCTATCCCCCCACCCCACCAGAGCTCATGTATTCTGCCACACATGCTTTTTCATCTCTTTCTCAGTCTTTCTCGATATTCTCCATGTGGAAGGTGACTGTTTTTTGAGCAGAAGTTAATGGTTCAGTACAGTTCTTTGATGCGCATTTCTGTTCTTGTTGCTGTGGTTGGTTGTTGTTGTTGTTGTTCTTTCCAATATGCATCATTCCCAACTGCTGGACAAAAGCTTAAGGGGCCAGCCACAAGAAATACTTACAACTAGGTAATGGCACTAGCATCCACAGATGAGGGATACCAGTCGTAGTTGTTTTTTCTGGACTGTGTTACTTCATTTAGCATGATGTCTTCTAGCTCCAGCCATTTTCCTGCAAGCTCATGAGGTCATCTTTCTTTACTGCTGCATAGACTCCATTGTGTAAGATGTACCACATTTTCTCTATCCAGACAGGGAACCATGTCTCAAAAAAAGACAAAAAAAAAAAAAGATTACTTTTGCTTTGATAATGCATAGTAACTTACCCAGAAAATTAAGAGTTGTAAAGTTAGAAATGTACTTCTGCCAGGGGCATTTGGGTTGGTTCCAGTTCTTGGATATTGTGAAGAAAGCTGCGCTTCAGGAGGTCTTGGGAGATCTCCCAAAAGTAATCTTTAGTACAACTCGTTCAACATACTTTTCATGATGTTCCTGTATTTCGATGATGTATTTATTTTAGTGCCTTAAAAGTATTTTGAATGCAATATTTTGCTAATGGTTAGAGAACTGTTCTCTTAAGGATGAAATAGTGTTTGTTAAAGGGATCTGTGAAATAATTTACACTTGTTATAAAATGGTTATATGTGGATGCATTTGTCATTTTTTATTTGGCCAACTCATAGGTTTGAGAATCAACAAATATTTATTAGATGCCTTTGCTTTAATTAATGTTATTGTCACTTAAAACTCAGAAATGTGATATTTTTAGTACTAATCTAATGGTTATATTTATTTTTAAAATCATTCTTTGTGTCCTAGCATGAAAGCTTATTAATAATGTTTACTCCTTTGTCTTCTTTTTCAAAGGAAAAGTTGCTCCACACACTAAAGATTCAGTTATTCATTAGATTAAAAAATAATAATGTTGATAATGATGATGGTGTTATTGATTGTGATAGTGTTTTGATGATAATGGTGGTGATGGTGATAAAGATGGTGATAAAGATGGTGATGAAGACCCTGATGGTCATGATGATGGTGGTGATGATGGTTATGATGACAGTGGTGATGGTAACAGCGATGGTGGTAACCAGGGTGGTGGTGGTGGTGGTAGTGCTGATGGTGGTGATGATGGTGATAATGATGATAATGGTGATGATGGTCATAATAATGACTATGGTGCTGATGACAATAGTGATGATGGTGTTGGTGGTGAGGATCTTATGATGGTGACATTTGTTACCATGACCACTATCAATACTAACAAAACTAATCTGTAGTTACAAAGGCTTCTGAGTATTTCTGGCACTCAGACCACTTATACTCTACTTACATCTTCCCCATGGTGTGGGAGATGCTAAAGACAAACTCGTTCTCTAATTGGATGCACTTGGGGCTGGAATGGGCATGGCTTGGTGAACACATACAGCTAGCCACTTCAGTGGACTGGCCTTCCCATCCACAGCACAGTCCTGCTCTCAACCCTGCTGTGCCATCCCTTCTCCTCCTGAAGCCAGCCTCCGGGCAGATGAGATCCACGTGTGCAAAGACTCGGAGAGGAGGTGAGCGTTCCCGCGCCTCCACTTGATAGATGCAGAGGCAGGATCTGAGAAGGCACTTCATCACTCAGGGTCGTCCGAGCAGATGCCAGGCTTCCCTCTCCCTGCTGGGCACTTGGCCGGCCTGTGGGTTACTTGGAACCCAGCTTGGTGAGCACTGGACACCCACTCTTTGGTGGACCTTCTAGTGTGTGGTGTGGACGTTTCTAGTGTGGAGTTCTCCTTCCTGGGTGGCTTTGCACATTACTTGCAGTCTGAGATGACAGACCTAGATGAGATTCAGCAGGTGCTGCACCCAGGGGTGCCAACCAGGAACTCGGAGGACCAGATGTTGCTTTCCTAAGTCAAGCGCTCTGATTCTCCACACAGACTGCTGAACCTGGCAGCTGGACAGAGGGAGCAACTGAGCTTCGGGCAGCTGGTTGGGGCTCCATTAGAAATTTCCTCTGGGGCATCCACAGGGTGGCCTGGCTCCTGAGGCAGCCAGAAAAACAACAGAAAGCCCAGGGGAGGGCCCTGCGGTCCCTGTGGGATGGACCTGCATCCCTGCAGGCCTTGCATTGTCTCGTGATGGATTAGAAGTGGAAAGTGGAAGTGCTGGGTGCAGCCGGTCAGAGGTGGTATTCACTGACATGTGTCCAGCATGTGTGCAGCCCCCTCCAAATAGGGTGTTCCTGTCACCAAATATGTGTTTACAGAGAACTGGCAAGCACCCACCCCATGGGGGATCTGGAAGTGGACCCAGAGGCCCAGGCCTCTCTCTGTTGTTAGCAGGGATGGGGTGGGTTTTGAATTGGTGTGATGCTTTCCCAGGTCCTTCTAAGGCAGGAAGACTCAAAGGAATGAGTGGCAAGATATTGGGTACATTGCAGGGACCCTGAACTCCTATGGCAGACACCAGCCAAACCACAGAGGTGTCTAGAGTCAAACTAACACAATTTCTGGCCCCATGATGTTTGGCATAGAGCAAGCAACTGGTCTCAGTTTTTATGTCATTTATTAGTGCCCACTATTTGCTTTCTTGGTATTTACTGAGTACCTACTGTATGCAGAATACTATGCAAGAGACCTTAGATGCAGAAGAAAAGGTCACCTGTCCTGTCCTCAGGCATTCACAGCGCACAGGGGACACAGATTTGGGACACACTCGGGAGGAGCTCTGGATAAAGAGGGAACCAGGTGTGCCAGGTATGCCAGGTGTGCCAGGTATGCCAGGTGTGCCAGGTGAGCCAGGTATGCCAGGCGTGCCAGGTATGCCAGGTGTGCCAGTTATGCCAGGTGTGCCAGACCCAGCAAGAAAAGTCCTGAAGCCCTTCCAGAAACAGGCAGAATCTGAGTGAACTTCTGGTTTTTGTTGTTGTTGGTTTTGTTTTCATTTTAATGAAATAGGTCTCACCATGTAGCCTGGACTGGTCTGGCACTTGCCGTGTAGAGCCGGTGGCCTTCTCCTTACAGCAATTCTCCTGTTTAAACCTCCTGGGCACTGGGGTTACAGGCAAGTGTTACCATACCCAGCACCTATATAAACTTTGGAGGTTAGCTCGGGACAAGATGAGAGGTCCAGGGGCTGTAGGACAGGAAGGTGGTGCCGCAATCCTGAAAGTGGGTGGCACCTGCAGCTAGCTGGGTGCCTGATCTCCAGAAACAGAACAGGATCTGTGAGCCGTAAGAGGGGGGCTACAGAGCAGTGGGTCCCTCTTGAGATGGCTCCGATGGGAGAGGGCTCTCCAGCCGGTGTCTACAGGGCTTCTGGGATGTTCTGTTCTCCTCCTCTGTGATCGATGATGAGCAGGTGCTCCTGGCTCCTACATCAGCTGGATCCTAGGGCTCTGGCCAACAAGGGTCCTGAGGACCATCAGAGTAGGTAGTGGTGGCTCCTCCACATGGATCTACCCCAGGGGTCCTCCTCCTTCCTGGGTGGCCTCAGGGTGTTTCTATTCCCCTGTAGGATGCCTATCATGCTTTCAAGGCTCCTCCAATGCACCAGTTCCCTGCCTTAAACCAGGGATTCCTCTTCCTATCTGGACCCTTCCAAAGCAGGAACGTAGAAAGAAGACACAGTGATAGTGTGTGGCCATCGTGTGTGGCCATCGTGTGTGGCCAGGGCTGGGTGGCAACTGAGATCCCTTGTTCCACGGGTGACTTCATGGAGGAAGGGCCTGCTGCACTGTAAGAAAAATCAGGGGAGGTGTGGCTTGTGAGGCAGGCCTTCACAGGAGACACTACTGAAGCAGAATCTGAGGCACATCCTGAAATGTGGACCCAACCTTTCTTCTCCCTGTGTGATCCTGGGGATCAACCCCAGGCCCTCACACACACTAGGCAATCTCTCTACTACAGAACCACACCCAGCCTCCCAAGTGGCTGGGATCACACACTCCTGACACCAGGCCTGGATGACTTGGTTGACGTTCACCAGCCAGTACCTCAGCTGAGAACAGAGCTGAGAACAGCCTCAGCCTCTGGGACTCCTCCGCCTCCACACATCAAGGGTTGGAGCAGACCATGATCAGAAGAGGCCATGAAGTGAGAGGGAAGGGATACAGACAGATGGACAGATGGATGGAGTGATCTTCTAATGCACTGCCCAGACGTCTCAAGGGTGAGCTGAGAAGACAGCACTGGGCCCTCTCTGGTCGTGGAGGGCTGTGTCCTGCTTGTCCGCAGAACCCCACGCAAACCTTCCCTCTCCCTACTATTAACAGAAGCCAACATGCTTTTCTGTTGGGATCATTTTTATAAGGATTTCCCCACAGACAAAGGGAAGCACAGCCAGAGACAAGAGGATCTGAGGGGCATGATGTGGCCTGTGCAGGGCTGTCCTCACATGTGATGTGTGCAGTCTCCCCAGATCCTGATGTGCAGGGCTGTCCTCACATGTGACGTATGCACTCTCCCCAGATCCTGATGTGCAGGGCTGTCCTCACATGTGACATGTGCAGTTTCCCCAGATCCTGATGTGCGGGGCTGTCCTCACATGTGACATATGCACTCTCCTCAGATCCTGATGTGCAGGGCTGTCCTCACATGTGCCGTGTGCACTCTTCCCAGATCCTGATGTGCAGGGCTGTCCTCACATGTGATGTGTGCAGTCTCCCCAGATCCTGATGTGCAGGGCTGTCCTCACATGTGACGTGTGCACTCTTCCCAGATCCTGATGTGCAGGGCTGTCCTCACATGTGACTTGTGCACTCTCCCCAGATCCTGATGTGCAGGGCTGTCCTCACATGTGACGTGTGCACTCTTCCCAGATCCTGATGTGCAGGGCTGTCCTCACATGTGACTTGTGCACTCTCCCCAGATCCTGATGTGCAGGGCTGTCCTCACATGTGACTTGTGCAGTCTCCTCAGATCCTGATGTACAGGGCTGTCCTCACATGTGCCGTGTGCACTCTCCTCAGATCCTGATGTGCAGGGCTGTCCTCACATGTGCCGTGTGCACTCTCCCCAGATCCTGATGTGCAGGGCTATCCTCACATGTGATGTGTGCGGCCTCCCCAGATCCTGATGTGCAGGGCTGTCCTCACATGTGCCATGTGCACTCTCCCCAGATCCTGATGTGCAGGGCTGTCCTCACATGTGATGTGTGCAGCCTCCCCAGATCCTGATGTGCAGAGCTGTCCTCACAGGAATCCCTAGGCTCTGATCTCCCTGGGGTCCCTGGGGAAGCTGGAGAGGGGAGTTTCACGCAGCTCCAAGGGTACAGGCAGGTAGTGACCAGCACCTGTGGGCCCCCAGCACTGAGGCACCACATGGACAGCACCTCGTGCCTCTGAGTGCAAAGATCCCTAAGAAGTGATCTTTATCTGTCCCCTGGGCTACCTAGGCAGGAGGGTAGTGATGAATGGGGAAGAATGAGGCCTCCTGGTACCCAGCAGAAGACAGGAAGGAGATTAGAGAAAGGGGCCACCAGAGACTCCAATCCCTGTTCTGAGGTTGCCCCTTCTGCTATCCTGGTACGCAGAAAACCAACACCTAAAGGAAAGCAGAACAAAGCTCAGTGGGCAGGGGCTGGAGAGACAGCTCAGCAGTGAGACTCCAGCCGGAAAGAGAAAGAGCTGGGCTGGCTGGGAACAGGGCTAGTGACAGAGCTGCTGCCTACAGGCATGAAACTGTCTGCGACAGTCGCTGCTCTTTGGAGATCATGATAAAGGAACCCTAACGTCATTCTCCCGAGACAATGGGGGACCTCAAGCAGCACTGAAGAATGGATTCTTGGGAATGGCAGGCTTTCAATCACTGTCTGTTTCAGTGGAAGTGACCTGTTCCTGCACAGAGGCAGGAGCTGGGAGCCTGGCCTCACATCCATGCCCGGACTCATACTCACACCCACATGCTGCTTCTCATGCCTCAGTGGGCCCTCTCTGTCTCTCTGCCTCAGCTGATCTCTTTCCCAGATGTCGGAACCTTGGTCTCTGTGTGGGCAGAAGCAGGTCCACTATGCACACGGAAGGCACCTGCTCTGAGTGACCCTTCTCACTGAGAAAGGACAGCCAGGGGTCTGCACATGGAGCTCCCCCTCCTCCACCCTTCCTCAGACGACCTTCTAAGCCCCCCCCCAAAATATAAGCCCTTTCACCGGGGTGTGTTAGTGCAAGCTAGCAATCTCAGCATTGGAGGTAGAGGCAGAATGATCACCTCTGGCTACAGAGTTGGAGGCCAGCACAGCCTTAGTGTCAACTCGACACACCTGGGTTGAGGGAGCCTCAACTGGGGTACTGGCTCCATTGGACTGGCCTGTGGCCATGTCTGTATTTTCTTGATTGTTGAGTGATGTGGGAGGGCACAGCTCACTGTGGGTGGTGCCAGCCCTGAGCAGGTTGTTATGTACAGTATAAGAAGGCAGGCTGGGCATGGGCCAGGGGAGCAAGCCAGTGAGCAGCACTCCTCCGTGGCCTGTGCTTCAGCTCCTGCCTCCAGGGTCCTTCCCTGAGTTCCTATGGTGGGCTCCCTCAGTGATGAACTGTGACCCGGGAGATGTAAGATAAATAAACTCTTTTCTCCCCAAGTTGGAATGGATCAGAGTGTTTTGTCGCAGCAATGGAAAAGTGGACTAGAACACTGGCCTACATGGGCCCTAGAGCAGGCCTTCCTCCAAGTCTCCCCAAGGCTGGAATTCACTCTGAGGTTCAGTGCCCGAGCTGGGCTGCACCAGTGTGTCCATGAACCCCAGCCATCGGTGAATCATGTCTTACCCCAGTTAACCCCGAGTTGGGAACCTGCCAGTCCAGTCCTGACCCTCACTGAGGATTCAGGCTTGGGGGTCCAAACCTTACACAACATGGGGACCCTTCTTTAAAGAGAAGAATATGACTGGGGTCCACCCCAGTGCTGCTTGGGCAGGAGGTGGTGGCACATGTCTGCCATCCTCATGGTACTCAGTACTCAGTACCCAGGAGGATCAGGAGTTCAAGGTCATCCTCATGGTGAATTTAAGGCCGTCCTGGGCTACGTGAGATCCTGATGAAACAGAAGGAGGGAAGGAGGAAGGAAAAGAGAGAAGAGAAAAAAAAAGGAAAAATACCACCCATATCAGTAGGCCCACAGATGAGCAGTATTGTTAGCCCGTCTCCCCGCCTCACCTCTGTAACATGGTGTGTGCTCAACAGTTTCATCAGAATTTCAAAGACAAGCAAGAAAAGACTTCAGGGTTTAGGGGGGATATTTGGTTAGAATCTGTTCTGTGTGTCTTGTGGGTGGTTCAGGACCTCTGAGATGCCGTCATCAGGTCTCTCTGGCCCACAGAGCCCCCTGAAGCTGTGAAGACTGGGAGCCTCGGCTAGGTTTTGTTTGGCCCTGCTCTGTGGGGTTTCAAGTTTGTCCTGATGTTCTTGTAAAACGGATAACAAGAGCGCTTTGGTGTACACAGTGCTAAATTTGTTCCTGGAATTTTGATTTGGAGGTTTTCGTCTCTGAACGTGGGCTGCGTCATTCCGTAGGCCAGGGGTCTGGATGGAAAAGGAGGAAGGAAGAGAAAGTTCCCATTGCAGGCATCTCCTTCCTCCTCCTCCCCATACCAGGCTGTGAGCTGCTCAGCCTTGCCCTCCCTCCATGAGAAGCTGATCCCTCTGAAACTCTGAGCCAAATAAAACTCTTTCCTTCCTTCCTTGCTCCTGTCAGACGTTTTGTCGCAGTACAAGATCTGAGTCTTTCTGTTCACATGGTGTTTTGTGAAAACAGACATTTCTCATCGTGGCAGAAGGCCGTAAGTCGAAAGTGCAGCAGGGAACCACCATGCTGTCTTTAAACACATCATGATGTGCTGAGGGTGTCCATGTGACCTGCTCTGGCCTGCTAGTTAATGGTGTAAGCCATCAGCTCCTGGAGGCTGGCTCCTGGACGAATCCCGTGGTGGTAAAGCCTCAAGGGGACTCTCAGGCTGGTGGCATCACCAGGGAACCTCACTGCTATGGGTGCAGAGGACAGAGAGGTCTTGACCCCAGACGCCTCTTCCCTACCCTGCAGGGTCCCCTTCCATCACATTCCCTTCAGCTCCCCCACCTGCTGATGGGGAAACCAGCATCCTAGGTCCCAAGAAGCTGCGCCATGGTGTGACACTGGAGACCCTGCCCGACCCTACATCGGATCTGTTCTGTCTCCTCTGGTGGACAGAGAGAAATGCTACTTCATAGGCCACAGCTGCCACAGACATGGGACCTGTGGGTGCCATGCAGCCTGACTGCTGGTCTCAGGTGGAAACCCTAGAGAGTGGACACCAAGGAAGAGGGGTGATGCCTTGGGATGGCATTCTTCTGGGTTTTGTCTGTGTCTCGTGACAAGAACACGCTCATCAGCCAAAGACAAAGGCACGTGAGGCTCCAGGTCCAGGCAGGACCCAGGGCTGGTCATGGTGGCCGTGCTTAGGGATCACGACAGCATGAAGTCATTGGGCCAGCCTCTGTGTACATGTATGTGAGTGCATGTGCACATGCATGTGAATGTGTGTGCACATGCGGGTGTGTGTGTGTGTGTGTGTGAGAGAGAGAGAGAGAGAGAGAGAGAGAGAGACCCCACTGTACCCCACACCTCACTGGCTCCCCCAGGTGGAACAGGAGGAAGGCTTCACAGGGATGGGGTCCACACCACCTTCTTCACAGGGACGGGGTCCATACCATCTTCTTCACAGGGACGGCATCCACACCATCTTCTTCACAGGGACGGTGTCCACACCCCCTTCCTTGAGCACGGGAATGTGAGTCACTGAAGTCACAGTCTTGGAATGGTCGAGGCAGATCCCTGCACAAGGTGGCTCTGGGGACTGGGAGCTTGTTGGCAGATCCTGCCAGGGCTGCTCTGCGTTCCTCAGACCCAGCCTCCTCCCTGAGGGCATTCTGGGTGCAACGAGCTGCTGTCTCTCAAGACAGTGCTCTCTGGGTCTTCCCAGGTGAATGCTTCCAAGCCATTAAGAGCACTGGCAGCTCTTACAGAAGACCCAGGTTCGAATCCCAGCACTCACATGGTGGCTAACTCCAGCTCCACAGGATCAGAAACCTTCTTCTGACCTCCTCAGACATTGCGCAACACAGGTACGCTTACACACATGCAGGCACTATACTCATACACATAAAATAAAAATTAATTTTAAATAATAAGGATCTCATCAGGGAATCAATCTCTCCTGAAATGTCCCTCACCAGGTCACAGTTTATCATGTGGCCTCCAGCAGGTGGCGCTGTTGGGGTGGAACTTTTCAGAGGTGGGCCTTGCAACGGGAAGTAGGTCTTGAGGGTGGATTTGAAGGTCACACCAGCCCTGGTTCCTTTCGGTTTTCTGATCTTCTACCATGTGACCAGCCTCTGCTGCTCCCTCCAGTGGCCAGGAGCGCTCTAGGCCTTCCCTGTCCTCATGGTTGCAAACCCCTCTGAAACCCTGAGCCAGAGAACCCTTTCCTCCCTTGGCTTGATTCCGTCAGCCATTTTGGTTACAGCAATGTAAAAACCTACCAGGTACCATAGAACAGCTGATTTGGGGTAGGCCTGCCCAGTTTGTAATCTGGCTGAGCTCACTGGCCCCAATTCAGCATTTCGACCCCTGCCCTACATTACAGGTGGGGAGGTTGAGGCTGACCCCAGTGAGGAGGAAGTGAAACCAGAAATAGCTCTGGGCACGACGCCCCCATGCTGGTGGCCTCCCTTGTCAGCAGTGCAGTGTACCCATGAGTGGGTGCAGGGGTGGGGCAGGGTGGTGCTGGCCCTGTGGACCCTGGGCATCGGAGGCCGGGAGAAGCAGGCCTGTGGTGGCAGGTCAGGCGAGGCTTCCTACCCTCTGCCCTCGTTGGTTAGAGAGCAGATGGCGATGTTGCAATGCCAGTGGAGGAAACGACGAGTCCAGACACATGTCAGATCATCCCAGTAAGAAAATCCCCAGTGGAATGTGCTGCGTCTGAAGACCTGCCATGCTGACATCCCAGCCAGCACGGGGCAGTTGGGCCAGCCAGTACACCAACGCCACAGAACGGGTGGGGTCACTTTCGAGCCTGGGGGCCCAGTGACTGGTGCCTAGATTCCTGGGTGCCTGGCACTTGGTATCTGGGTGCTTAATGCCTGGTACCTAGGTGCTTGGTGCTGAGTGCCTGGTGCCTGGGTAGCTGATTCCTGATGTCTGGTGCCTGGATATCTAATGCTTGCTGCTGAGTGCCTGGTTCCTGGGTGTCGTTTCTGATGCCTGTTGGCTGGCCACTGAGTACTTGATACTTGGGGTCTGGTACCTGGTTCCTGGGTAGTTGGTGCCTGGTAATTCATTCCTGGTGCCTGGCACTTGTGTGCTTGGTGCCTGGTTCTTGGTGCCCGGTGCCCAGTGCCCAGGTAGCTGTCTTGGTCTACACCATAGAAGCGGGCTCCCTCCTGGGCCCAGCACTCCACGCTCCATCAGGCTCTTTGGGAAGGTGTGTGAAGGCAGGTCCTGGTAAACTCCTTCACTCAGGATCTTGCTGGGGCAGTTCTGTCAGGCAGCCACAAAGCCTGACTGCGCGGTTCTGGGATGGCGTTCCCTAGGATGAAATGACATACACTTTTGATTGCTCGGTGAAACGGCAGCTGGCTGAGGGGGGGGGGCACTGTAGACATGACTGTGGGCTGCAGCAAGAACGGGTGCTTGGAGCTCGGTCTCCTGCCCAGAGCCCTCAATGCCTACAATGCATTGTTGTGACTGAGTGCAGTGAGTGTTTGAAACAGCAGAGCCAATGCCCTGCACCCTGCCAGTAGTCATATGCCGACCTGGAAAAGCCATGGCGACTGCTGGGCCCCTGCTCTGCCCCCGGCCCCTGGCTCCTGCTTCTCCCTGAGTCTTTCAGGACAACTCCATAGGTGTGGAAGTGATCGATCTTCCTACTTCCGATCCAGGTGCAATTTCCTAAGAATCCTTTAGCTTCTTCCATGGAAGCCAGTCTGGACCCTGAGTCAGAGCTACCAGAAGACACTTGTCAGATTAACATGTAAGCTTCAATATTATCAACCTGACCAGATGTAGACTCACCCCAGGGACCAGCCTCTGGGAGAGGATTTTCTAGATCCGCCGAAGGACCCACTGCGAATGTAGGCAGTGCCATCCCATGGACTGGGGTCCTGACTAAATAAGGAGAAAGTGAGCTGAGCACCAGCTCCGGCCCCTGACCGTGGACCAGGTGACCAACTGCCTCTCGCTCCTGCTCCACGCCTTCCCGCCACGATGGACTGAACCCTGGAACTGGGAGCCACACGAGCTGCTAGCCCAAGGACTGAGCCTGTGGCCTTTGGCCTCTGAGCTCTGCGGCTGCTTGCTCCTGCCTTACCTGGTTCTGTCCCTGCTCAAGGACAAACCCAAGGACGTCAGCATCAGGTCTGAGCTCCAGGCTCTGTCCAGCAGCCGCTGCTTTTCCGTCGTCTCTGCTCCTGTGCACTGTTCACCCCCCCCCCCACGCACACTGGCTCAATGCCCTTCCTCCTTGGCTAAATGGCAGCTCCCAGGACAGATATGCTTGCCTGTATTGCATCCCACCAGGGGGTCCTCCTCACCTCAGTGGTACACCTCCCCCAGTAACCAGATGCCTGTAGCCCTTGATACCATGAGCACTGTGTGTGCATGCACGTGTGCATGTGTGTGCGCGTGCGCAAACGTGTATGTTTTGGGGGGTTGTTCTGGCAGAACCAGGTATTACAGGCAGACTTTCTTTCGCCGACAGCACAGATCTGGTTATCAAAGGTAGAGAGCGCGGCATGTCAGACGGGAGGACGTGTCCACAGCCTCAGCCAGCAAACTTCTGACTTCTCCCACGCACCACAAGCAGGGGAAGATGGCACCCACGCCCCGCTGCTCCCACCGAACTCAAGGTGCCGGCTCATCCATTCCGCTCGTTCCCCGTCCCTCTCCCTTGGGAAGCCTTGTCAGGCTCACCATCTAAGCCCACCATCTAATGTAAATGGGCCACCTCTCACATCAGCGCCTCTGCTCCACGCCAGATTGTTCCCAGGTGGGGGATGCCCCTTCTCCCTGGCCCTCAGTTGCCAGTCTTCCTGACCTTTATCTGGGGTGTTCTCACACCTGGGGGCTGAATCCTGTGAGCCCAGTTCCTATCGCTGTCCACAGCTGTAGTTCTAGGGTCCCCGGGGGTGCCCATGGATAAAGCATGTGATGAAATTGATTGAAAATGTCTTTATGGGGCTGGAGGGTGACTATGTGGTTAAGAGCACTGTCTGCGCTGGCAGAAGACCCAAGTTTGATTCCCAGAACCCACGTGGTGGCTAACAACTGTCTGTGACTCCAGTTCCAGGGGATCTGATGCCTGCTTCTGACCTCTGCAGGCATCGCATGACACCAGTGCACTTACATACAAGTAGGCAATACACTTGTCACATAGGATCACAATAATAAAAGAGGGAAATGTCTTTATGAAACCCATTGCTGTATGTATTAAATACTTGCCGATTAAAAGCAAATTCAGCAGCCAGGTGTGGTAGCGCACGCCTTTAATTCCAGTGTTCACTCAGGGGAGCCAGGGGCAGGTGGATCTCTGTAAATCTGTAAATTCAAGGCCAGCCTGGTCTACATAGTTGAGTTCAGGACAGCCTGGACTACAGGGAGACCCTGTCTCAAAAAGACAGAAAAAAAAATTCAGTGGCTGGGAGATGGTTCAGTGTGCATGCGAGCACAGGGCCGGATGTCCGTCCCCAAATGCCCCATTTTAAAAACCCAGGTGTGGTGGTGGACATCTGTAACACTGCTGCTGGGAGGTGAGTCAGTGGGTCCCTGGGGCTCCCTGGAGAGCCTGCCTAGCCTTCCTACTTGGTGAACTCATGTCAGAGAGACCCTGACTCAAAATCAAGGTGGACGGTGGTGCTGGAGAACAGCAACTAAGGTTGGCCCCTGCACACACACAGGTGCGTCCACGTAGGTGCAGATGTCCATGTACAAGTGCACACACACAGGTGCATCCACATAGGTACAGATGTCCATGTCCAAGTGCACACTGCACACACACAGGTGCATCCACATAGGTACAGATGTCCATGTACAAGTGCACACTTGCACACACATACACACATCAAGTGCACACACACAAAAGTACACACCACGCACACACACACACACACACACACACACACACACAATTTGAGTTCATTGCCCTGGATACTGGTGGGCTCGGAGACTGCCCCACATGGTTGACATTCAGGTGTCTGCCGGCTCCCTCACGCAGCGGGCCACTCCTGTGGCTCCATCCACCTCAGCCTCTCTGTGGCTGTTGTTAAACTTGGCCTGAATCCCACCAGGTTTCACAGATAGCAAACTTCAAACAAACAAAAAAGAAAATAACACTTGCTAAGCCTTTGTGATAAGCAGCTTTATCAGGCCTTTTGCTCCTGGCATGGTGGCCGGTGGCTCCCTGTCCTGCTGTAAATAGGCACCACCTGTCTGTGTGGTTGATACGGTCACTCTGACCGAGTTATCTCGGAGGAAGCACTAGCTGGGCGCTGGGCATCTGGCCAGGGGCAAGTGCACAATAACAGGCCTGGCTGAGCCCCGGGGTGGCCCTGGACAGCCTGTGGGCGGGTGGCCCTGGACAGCCCTCAGGAGTTGGGCTGAGCCTCGCCTGGTTATTGCTTCCTGGAAAGTGGATGGCCGAGAAGGGACTTTCACTTCTTCCTGCCTTGGTGGCCCCTGGCAGGTCTAGACTGTGCACACAATGGCAGAGCCTTCCGGATTCCGTTCCCTGTTGGCTGCCAGTTTCCAAAGCCCCATATCTAAATTGGGATTTCCTGAATTCCCAGAGTCTTCAGGTTGGAAGTGACTCCCAGAGGGCAGTGTGGCCAACCCTGCTCTTTAAATGGGGGTCAGGAAGTCAAAGGTCGCATGCTTGGTCAGAATGCACTTAGAGCTCAGGTTGGCCCAGGACCAGCCAGGCCTCTCCCTGCCGGGACCCTTCAGAACTCTTTCCCTGGAAGAGGCAGAGAGGAGTGGGTTGTTGGCCCTGCTGTCTGAAGTTTGCCAGGATTCCAAAGAGCAGCAAAGAGGGTCGAGACATCCATGTCTGTCCTCCCCTCTGCCCACTCCAGTCCCTGCAAACGCTTTCTCTGGCCTGCTCGCCCTGAGTCTGTTCACTCCACACTCCAGGTGCACGCAGCTGCCAACCCTGCCCACCCGCTTGTCATCCTTGTGGGGTCCAGCAGCTCCTGCCCTCTACCACCCTTGCCGGCTTGGCTGACTGCAGCATGCTTGCTGCCCCGTGCTCCGCTCTGTGAGCACACCCCACTTCCACCCTCAGCCCTGAGTGTAAGCCCGGAGGACCCCACTTCTGCTCTGAGTTCCTGCAACAAATCCTCTGCACCTCTAGCTTCCTCCTAGGCTCCTCTTCAGACAATTGCAGCTAGTTGGGCCTCGTTGCTCCTGGGACCTCCTGAGCCCGGCCTGCCCCAGGGCCTTTGCTCTCCTGTTCCTTTACTTTGTCCAGATTGGACCATGGCCTATTCCTCAGTAAACTGAGGAAACTTCACAGATCAGAGCCCATCCTCCTTCCACACATGCTCTCACACACACACACACACACACATGTCACACACACATAGAGACACACAGATACATGAATACACACACATACACACATCACACACATAACACACATCTCACACACATACAAATACACATGCACACATCACACATACACATCACACACATGTTACACACAAATGCATACATACATACATCACACATATAGCATACATACATTACATCACACATATAGCATACACACATATCACACAAATACATATGCACACACATCACACATATATACACATCACATACATATGCACACATACCTATACACACTTATGTATATATTGTACATGTGTTACAATATATATATACATATCACATACACACATATCACACACAAAAACACATGTACACACATCACAAAGTAACATATATTACATGCATAACACATATATAATACGCACAACCTACATATGACATTCACTTAGTTACACATAAGTACATCACACACATACACACATGCAGTGCTCCCCATCTTGATTCATTTTCCTGAAACAGACTAATGCTCCACAGACTTCCATGACTTCATCATCTGTCCACACACACCCCTGCAGCTCAGAGTCCAGTGGGTATGGAATCTGGCCAGTGAATAACCAGCATAGGTCAGCCTGGTGCATAACAGCTGCTCAATAAACATCCACCGGGCAAACAGTCATCTCAGTGTGGTGCTGAAGTTGCTGTCGCCATCTCTGTCTTAACATCATAGTTTGTGTCTTAAGTGCAGTGTCTGTCAACAGGTCCCCCCCATCTCTTTTTCCAAAAATATCTCTGCTACTTTGGGATCCTTGCTTTTGGGGGGCATCTGTGGGGTTTTTTTTTTTTTTGTCTTTTCAAGACAGGGTCTCCCTGTAGTCCCAGCTGGCTTGGAGCTCGCTCTGTAGACCAGGCTGGCCTTGAACTCACAAAGATCTACCTGCCTCTGCCTCCCGAGTGCTAGGATTAAAGGCGTGCACCACCACGCCTGGCTGTGGGGGCATTTTTAAGTGTGCTGTTCCTGTGTCTCCGGCTTGTGATGGAGAACTCAGAAATGCCAGCCCTGAATTGAGCCTTCCTGTCCAGTCGCTGGATCAGCTGCGGTTCGTGCTTCAGGTTAGGTACATAAAATCTCCAAAATTGTCCTTCAAAGTTTCCTTAGAATTATTCATGAGCAGCTCTGTTCATAAGTGGTTATGATCAGATGGAAATCAAGTCGATTTTTAGGTTTATCTTGGATCCAGACCCAGCCTCCTGAAGGAGGCATCATCCCTAGGCAAGGGTCCAAGCTGCGTAATGGAGGAGGCAGAACTGAGCACAGCATGCGACAGCACCTGACAGCACATGACAGCACGTGACAGCACACGACAGCACGTGACGGCACCTGACAGCACCTGACAGCACCTGTCAGCACGTGACAGCACGTGACAGCACCTGACAGCACCTGACAGCATATGACAGCACATGACAGCACCTGACAGCACATGACAGCACGTGACAGCACGTGACAGCACCTGACAGCACCTGACAGCACGTGACAGCACCTGACAGCACGTGACAGCACCTGACAGCACCTGACAGCACGCGACAGCACGTGACAGCACCTGACAGCACGTGACAGCACCTGACAGCACGTGACAGCACCTGACAGCACGTGACAGCACGTGACAGCACCTGACAGCACGTGACAGCACCTGACAGCACGCGACAGCACGTGACAGCACCTGACAGCACATGACAGCATATGACAGCACATGACAGCACCTGACAGCACGTGACAGCACCTGACAGCACGCGACAGCACGTGACAGCACCTGACAGCACGTGACAGCACCTGACAGCACGTGACAGCACGTGACAGCACCTGACAGCACGCGACAGCACATGACAGCACATGACAGCACATGACAGCACCTGACAGCACCTGACAGCACGCGACAGCACATGACAGCACGTGACAGCATGTGACAGCACCTGACAGCACCTGACAGCACCTGACAGCACCTGATAGCACGTGACAGCACCTGACAGCACGTGACAGCACCTGACAGCATGTGACAGCACGTGACAGCACGTAACAGCATGTGACAGCACCTGACAGCACCTGACAGCACGTGACAGCACGCGACAGCACGTGACAGCACACAACAGCACGTGACAGCATGTGACAGCACCTGACAGCACCTGACAGCACGTGACAGCATGCGACAGCACCTGACAGCACCCAACAGCACGCGGCAGCACGAGGCTGCACAACCTTCACCCTCTGCCGTTGATTCTGGATGTGATGTTATCTGAAGTTTCCACCTTGACTTCTCCACAGTGATGGATGCTGGCCTGGAGTTGTGAGCCAAATAAGCCCTTTTGGGCTAAGTCGCCTTTTGTCAGGATGTTTTATCAGAGTAGCAGAACTGAGGCTAGGACAGGGCACATTGGGGCGGATTCTGTTGATGCCTTGCAGACGATTCTACTGCCTGTGACTAACGAGTTTTCTATCTCCTAATTCTTATCTTTTGTGTTTGTTTCTCATGGGTCGGTTTGGGTTTTGAAATAGAGTCTCACTATGTAGCCCAGGCTAGCCTCAAGCCTTTGATCATCCAGCTGCAGCTTGTGAGTGCTGGGATTATGGGCATGCACCACAAGTCTCCAAGTGTGTGTGTGTGTGTGTGTGTGTGTGTGTGTGTGTGTGTGTATGTGTGTGTGTGCATGTGTGCGCATGTGTGTGCACATGCATGTGAAGGCCAGAGGTCCATTCGGGGTGTCTCCATTCGATCTTCTGAGACACTGTCTTTCACTGAACCCAGGGTAACCATCTGGTCTGGCCAGCAAGTCCTGGGGACGGGCCTGTCTTACATCTCCAACGCTTGGATCACAAAACACCGTGTTTTACATGGATGCCAGGCACCAGAGCTGAGGGCCTCATGCTCATTCGACACGTGCTTCCCTGCCTTCCCTCCCATCCTTCCCTAACGAGGGGAGAAGAGCCAAGTGCCAACCTGGAACCATCAGGCTCTGGACAGCGGAGGCTGGGCTGTGATCTGGTTTCTCAGGGCACAGCAGTTGGTTAGCTGTTTGGGACACCAGGGTGACCAGGAGCCACTCCTCCCACAGGCCGTTTATCTTCCTCCCTGACTGATCCATGCCCTTCAGTGTTGCAGCTCATATTTCCTGGGCTTGTGAGTGGGAGAAAACTGGGGAAGGCCTGCAGGAAAGAGAGGCAGCCCAGCTCCGCACACGACACATGTCCAGGGTTTGAACTGGAGGAGCTGAGTGTTTCCGGGTGCCAGGCACCTGGTTTTCCACTGTGGCTGGTCAGGGATGCCTCCTGTGCAGGAGGCCCATGTGCACACACCGCCTGAACTCAGGACCCATGGCTGCCAGGCCCTTGGCTGGTTGGGGAATGTCTCCTGTGCAGGAGGCCCATGTGCACACACGACCTGAACTCGGGACCCAAGGCTGCCAGTGGGCTCTTCCTCCCCTGGCCAAGCTGCAAGATGGCCACCTCTGGACCGGCTCCCACCCATCTGCCTGCAGATGTGGAGTCTTCACCACACTCCACCTCTCTCCACTGCCACTCGCAGAGCCCAGGCCGTTGCCCACTGTGTGGGTACCACCACCTCATCCTCACCTGACTCCTGGCATCTCCCTACCAGGCAGCGATTTTCAGTGTCACAGCTGGATGTGACCCACGCCCCCAGGGCAGGGCCGCAGCCCACCCACCCTCAGCAGGAGAGGTCACACAGTTGTCCCAGCCATGAACTGATCACTTGCTACCTTCTCTCCCCAAGTTCTACCTTAGTGACTATGCGCCCTGCCCCCTCTTCTAGAACCTTCTCTGCAGTCACATGGTGATGTTACTTCATTTATCATTAGTTTAGCATCTGTTTTCCTCCTCTCAAACTTTGCACCCAGCTGAGTCCCTAAAGCAAAATACAGCCCTTAACCCTCAGCCCTCAACCCCACCACTCAGCACTCAACCCTCAACACTCAGCATTCAGCACTCAGCACTCGGCACTCAGCCATCAGCACTCATCACTCAGCCCTCAGCATTCAACATGCAGCACTCAGCCCTCTCGAAGGGCCTGGGACTAGGTAGACAGACAGGACTCCAGGTCTAGAGTCAACCCAGCTCTGACTCTGTGCTGCCTACACAAGTTTCATGATCTTTTCTTCCAAAGGCACAAAAATCCAGTGCCTGTGTTATCTCTGGTCATAGTGCATCTCCCAGCCACAGCCTACCTGACAGCTGGTGGGACTTGGTTACAACTGGTGGCCGATCCCTCCTACAAGGCCTGGGGTAAGCTCAGAAATGTCATCCTGAGCCAGCAGGGTACTGTGTGAACAGTGCCTACCACCTGGCCTCCACAGCAGTCTGGCCAGAGCCGGGGAGGAGGTTTCTGTGTTGAGGCCTTCGGGGAAGCCACTGCCTCCTGGAGCATTTGATTCCACTAATTCCTGCTGAGAACCACCACTTCCCAGGGTGGCCCTGTGGTCAACTCTGGTCCAGTTATCATCTCAATCTTTGCATTCAGGACTGGCCTTCACCCAATTGTTCTGTTTCTCAGGGGTCCCGGAGTGCACAAGCTTGCCAGAGGGAACATTTCCTGCCTATTGCTACATTTAAAAAGATTTAAATATACAGTGTGTGTGTGTGTGTGTGTGTGTGTGTGTGTGTGTGTATACAACTTTCCGGACTTGGTCCTCTCCCTCCACCATGTGGGTGTCCTGGGGACTGAACTCGGGTCCTCGGAGCCTTTGCTGCTGTACCATGTCATTGGCCCTCTTGCTACAGTTTTAAGATGGGTTTGTTTCAGGAGTGACATCACTGTTTAGAGACAGGGGCTTTGGTGAGTGGTCTCCTCATGAGAGCTCTCCTTGGCTTTCCTGGACTTGCAGGCAGGATGGCCTTAGTCTGATGCCACCCTCAGCATCCCTGTGTGAGCGTGTGTTCTCTGTGTGCCCGGAAAGCCTCCACCTGAGCCCTCGCGGCGGCCCTGAGAGGTGCTGTGGACGTCCCTGCCTTTACTCTCCGTATCTTCCAAAGTTTCTAAAAATAAGATGTGCGATCGTTATAATTGGATAAAGGATGATAAATTTCTAAATGTTCCTCTCTCATCCTCTCCAGATAATTTGCCACACAATTAAAACGGTCAGGCCTCACAAATGGATGGTGTCTCCTGAACCTTGAAGAGTTAACACCTTTTCTTTTTTTATTTTATTTTTTTTATTTTAAATTTTATTTATTTCCGTATGTGTATGAATGTATTGTCTGCATGCAAGTCTGTGCACCCATGACGTGCATCGCCGCGGAGGTCAGAAGAGGGTGTTGGACTCCCCTGGAACTGGAGTTCTCCTGGAATTGGAGTTTCAGACAGCTCTCGGCCGCCATGTGGGCGCTGGGGATCGAACCCGGGTCCTCTGCAAGAGCGGTCGGCGCTCTTAACCGCTAGGCCATTTCTCCAGCCCCGAGTTAACACCTTTTCAAAGAAATCCAGTGATGGACAAAGACCCCGTGCATGCTCAGTGAGGTGACGTTGGCAAATGACCATCATTACCAAGGTCCTGAGAAATGAATGCTAATGAGCAAAGAGGGGGTCAGCGAGCAACAAGTTAGGACTGAAAGCCCAGCTCCTCCTCTATCAGCTGCCCCAGCACATCTGGCCACAGTATCAGGAGGACATGCAGCACTGAGGGGCAGGGGACATGAAGGACGTTAGAGGGGCTGAATGACCACCCAGAGATGCTGGTTGCTCAGTGTAGTTGCCGGCTAGAACTGAAGACCTCACAACCCTTGTCTTCATGTTCCATCATTAAGGATGGGTGAGTCAGGGCTGGGACAGAGGGAAGGTTTAAGGCCAGAGGACTTGGGGAGTGCGGGTGGAGTGCCTGGCACAGCTCCCGGAAAGGGCTGTCTGGGGTCCCCAAGAGCTGAGATTTTCAAAACCCAAGCTTTGGGTCCTGCCTCCACGGGATGATGGGCTCTGTTCTGTCTCCCTCATACCCATCAGAGGCCCAGCCATGAACAACAAACAGACAGCATCCTTGGATGCCAGTGAGGGACTGACAGTGTTGGCCGGGATGAGGCCACTTGCCTTGTGCTGGGCTGCTGTCCTCGGCCCTGCAGCCTACTGTAGACACATGCTTGACTTCACACCTCTACATTTCCCCTCTCCATCCACAGCCCTGTTTACACTCTGATCTCACCGGTCACTCCTCAGGAGCCCTGGGAAGCTAGTGGGACGCCAGCTCACGCTGGCCAGCACCCCAGCAGGTGTCTATACTTGTGTCCAGGGTCTGTGTTCTCTTCTGCACATGCCACACGCCTACCCAATTTTGCACCAGTCACTGTCAGAGCAAACAGTGCTGCCTCCTCACCCATCAAAGCTCTAACCCCGTGGGGACTGTAGGTGGAGAAGCTGTTAAGGAGAAATGTGATAGGAACCCCCGAACTGTCCATCTGCCCCTGTTTTTAATGAAGCCAAGAATCCCCAGGTAGGATTTGTTTCCAGTTTTCCTGGTGGGTAGAATATAGTTAATATAATTGGTGTACCTCTTAACTGAGCCAGCTTCCTCAGGCCTGATTCCCTTGGAGGGATGGAAGGAACACAAGATGTGAGATCCTGGAACATTGCTTTGTCTTCTGTCCTTGCCATCACTGTCTCAGAGGAAGGGGGTGGGTGGCAGGGATTCATTGCCAGTTCCTAACATAGCTTCTGCTTTAATGGCAAATATGTGGACTTTGCCCCAAACTAGGTGAAGAGAATGGTAGAGCCAGAAATACCTCTGAGGGTGCCACTGGGCACTCCTCCATTGCCACCGAGGCTCAGGGAAAGGCCACTGCCCCCATTGGCTAAGGGATGACCACACAGCCATTGAGCACCAGGAACTCAAGTGCCTGCTGTTCCTTGCCACTTCGGTTTTCAGGATTGGTTTGGTAAGGGTATACGTGGCTCAGGCATGGTCTGTTCTGGTCATCCACAAGCCTGGGAGCACTACCCCTTCCCAACCTAACACCTGCAGTATTCCTTGTAATAAGGCTCGATCTACAGATTTGCTCTTAAAATTTGTGACCAAACTTAAGGCAATGTGTTAGACTTGGGAAAAAAAACTTGAAAACTTGGCATAGCTTTTACATCCTGTCACTTCAATCAGGATCACCAACATTTTTCCAGAGATGAACATCTATAATGAGTGGCCAAGAACCTTCAGAAATAACCAACATAATCAAATCACTAATCTCATTGTTACCACCACCATTACTATCATCACCACAATCATCACCATTATCACCATCACCATCATCACCATCACCATCACCATCATCACCACTACCATCACCATCATCACCATCATCACCACCATCATCACCACCATCACCACCACTATCACCACCATCATCACCATCATCACCATCACCATCATCATCACCATCACCATCATCATCACCATCATCACCATCATCATCACCACCATCATCACCATCACCATCATCATCCCCACCATCATCACCATCATCATCACCACCATCATCACCATCACCATCATCATCCCCACCATCATCACCATCATCACCATCATCACCACCATCACCATCATCACCACCATCATCACCACCATCATCACCATCATCACCACCATCGCCATCATCATCACCATCACCATCATCATCATCATCATCACCACCACCATCACCACCATCACCATCATCACCATCATCACCATCATCACCACCATCACCACCATCACCACCATCACCATAACTAACACTACTTGAGCACCCATCTCCCGGCCATTGTGTGTGTCAACATCTACGCACTTGCTTTATGTCCCATCAGTGTCCGCCTCTCGTTCTTCTCCCCACACTGCACTCAACTTCTCTTCCTGGCATACATCATACATTTATTTGTTCACTGACCTATTGTTTTTCTCCCACTCACTCCACAGTGGATTCTCTTTGTTTCCTTAACAGAATTAGTCCAGTGCTTGTCATTTGTAACTGCCCAGTAACAGCTGAATGAAAGAACATTCTGGATACTCTGCTCAGCCATGACCTGCAGTCCTCTAACTTCTGCTTCCCATGTCTTACTGGCACCTCTATTTGGAATTAGCAAGGTCTGGGATCTTCAGGACTTGGGACCTCCACATCTGCAGTGGCTTCAGCTTCAGGAAGAAGAATGCATTTGCAAGATGTTCTCCAGGAGGGGAGGAGCCCTGCCCAGCTGCTTCTCTGCTGGATGTGAGAACCTGGTGTTCTCCAGCACACTAAGGGGCTTGCGAAGTCAGAGCCATTTGCCCAAATGGAGGCAGGGAAGTGATTGACAAGGCTCTTCTTAAACCCTAACTTATCACTGGACATGCCAAGGCCTCTCAGTCAGAAGTGACTTTGATCCTAGAAAAAGCGCTGTTCGTAGATCTTGGGCCTCCTCCATCTCTGCTTTCCTGATGAAGGCTGAGGACTACAGATTGGGGCTGCTGTTGTGTTGAAAAGTAATTAGCTCCCTGCAGTAGCCAAATGAGCTGCCTTTAACAATAACAGCAGCCCAGCATGGGGTCTGGAGATGGCAATCTCGGCCCCCTAGGTGAGGATATCTTTGCATGGTGATGCTTGCCAGATGGTTGTGGACAAATCCTGGTATCTGTGAAGAAGGATGGGTCACTGCTGAGCCTGGGGAGGCCAGGGTGGCTAGGGGTAGTTGGTGTGGGAGGAGCTGCTCTTGTAAAAAGCAAAATGATTGATGCTCTCTAATGTTTTCATGGCGAGAGAGAATCCAGCTAAAAGCCTCTTTAAGAAGCATAATTTACTGGGTAGTCATCTAGCGCCACTGGAAGGATGGGAGTGTCTTCTGGTGCAAACATGGATTTGGGCACAGACTCTCACACAAGCTGATGCACAGCAGGGATTTCTCCCCCAGGAGCAAAGGACCCTTCTCCTGGTCATCCAAGGGAGACCCAGATAACCAGTCCCAGATTTGAGGACATTTAAAAGGTGGGAGAGTTGACCGGATGATCAGCTTCCCTTGTATCCACTAAGTACTTAAAATAATGAGCAGACACACAAGGCACGGAGGTGGGCAGAGCATAGTACAGGTGGAGGGCTGAGGGCCCAGAAGTGGGCAGAGCACGGTCCAGGTGGGCTGAGGGCGCAGAGGTGCGCAGGGCAAGGTCCAGGTGGGCTGAGGGCCCAGAGGTGGGCAGAGCACGGTCCAGGTGGGCTGAGGGCCCAGAGGTTGGCAGGGCACAGTCCAGGTGGGCTGAGGGCCCAGAGGTTGGCAGGGCACGGTCCAGGTGGGCTGAGGGCCCAGAGGTTGGCAGGGCACGGTCCAGGTGGGCTGAGGGCCCAGAGGTGGGCAGGGCATGGCCCAGGTTGGCTGAGGGCCCAGAAGTGGACAGAGCACGGTCCAGGTGGGCTAAGGGTGCAGAGGTGCGCAGGGCAAGGTCCAGGTGGGCTGAGGGCCCAGAGGTGGGCAGAGCACAGTCCAGGTGGGCTGAGGGCTCAGAGGTGGGCAGAGCATGGTCCAGGTGAGCTGAGGGCCCAGAGGTGGGCAGGGCACAGTCCATGTGGGCTGAGGGCTCAGAGGTGGGCAGAGCATGGTCCAGATGAGCTGAGGGCCCAGAGGTGGGCAGGGCACTGTCCAGGTGGGCTGAGGGCCCAGAGGTGGGCAGAGCACAGTCCAGGTGGGCTGAGGGCCCAGAGGTGGGCAGGGCACAGTCCAGGTGGGCTGAGGGCCCAGAGGTGGGCAGAGCATGGTTCAGGTGGGCCAGCCAAGGGCCCAGACACACTGAACGCCCCACTGTCCCTTTGCATATCGTCTTTATTGTTCTAATTTGTACATTAGTGAAAGCCTTCTGGAGATCAGCAGAGCCCAGGAGGTTAACCACACACCGCAGCTGGGCTGGGCCAGTCAAGTGAGGCCGATTTGTTCATTAAACTGCTGCCTGCTCGCTGCTTCAGTGCCTCTTTCATACTCAGATGACCTCATCTAGATAAAAATTTCTGCCCACAAGAAGGAATGGGGGAGGGGACGCAGCAGGCTGGCAGGGCTCAAGACTTGGACTTTACCCCATGACCCTGCAGAGCTGTTGTTAGCGCTCCCTTAGAATCTTCACTCCAGACGGTGACTCGAGGGGCCCTGAGGTCAGCGCTCTTCCACTTCCACACCTCTCTGTCTTCTTTACCTGTCTCACAGGATAATCCTAAGTGACTTTCTGTTGATGGGCAACAAGTGGGAGAGAGTAGAGACATTATCTGTGTAGTTCTGTTGAACTTCCAGAATATTCTAAAAAGAGGGACTATGCATCCCCTGGCTGCTAATGTGCAAGGACTCACTAGACGGTCAGTGTGTCATTTCAGCAAATGGACATGGCCAAACTGGCAGCAGGGTGTGGCCAGAGAAACTTATCTCCATCTTGGCCCATGTTCTCCTCTCAGGAATGGCCCCTTCCCTATATAATTTCCCATTAAGTGATGAGAAGATGCCTCCCTCTGGGACTATGCCCGCAGCTCTATAGGCAGTGCTGACAGAGAAGAGCTGGGACTCGGAGGGTTAGGGGATTGCCAGGGTAAAAGCCACGTGAGGAGCATAAAGGGCCATCTTTGTGTTCACTGAGACGGTGTCTCTGCTAGACTGACCGTGACTTACCTGAATTCCGGCTCCAAGTGAACACCCTAAACCACCTATGACTATGGTGCTGCTGCAGCTGCTGCTAACGGTAATGCTGGTGATGGTGGTGATGATGATGATGATGACGGTGATGGTGATGATGAAGATAGTGATGGGATGGTGATTGTGGTG